>JABJVR010001099.1:28172-57104 GCA_025773905.1 Chitala chitala
TAGGATGGGATAGGATAGGATAAGAGAGAATAGGATAGGATAGGATGGGATAGGATAGGATAAGAGAGAATAGGATAGGATAGGATGGGATAGGATAGGATAAGAGAGAATAGGATACGATAGGATGGGATAGGATAGGATAGAATAGGATACGATAGAATGGGATAGGATAGGATAGGATAGAATAGTATACGATAGAATGGGATTGGATAGGATAAGATACGGTAGGATAGACTAGGATAGAATAGGATAGGACAGGATAACATAGGATAGCGGTTTTATGTCTGCATGATTGTCTATAATGTAGTGTAGGAATATAAGGAATTATACATGCTCTAAACCCTTTGGATTTCATTACTTACTATTATTATTCCAGTTATTTGGTTTCAGGAACAAAATGGAAAAAGTATGCATGTAAAATATTTCAGACATATAAAGAGACATTTAAGTCTTATGGCCTCATTATTTTTGACGATATTCCCTGGGGTTGGGGGGGGGGGGTTCAGGACTTGAGTTTTTACGTCGAATGATGCTAAATCCTTTTAGTACAAGCAGTGCTGTAGCCTTAAGAAGACACTGATTCAGGGATTGTCTGGCCAATTAAACTGGCAAAACTGTATGTCACTTTGGAAGAAGGCATCAGCTGAACAACATAAAAACATACTAACTGTAAGCATCTTGACTTCAGGGCACAAAAAACATAAAGGCTGTCTTCTAAAAATACCTTTCAAGATCGCCCACACACAGCCTACTCAACACGTTCCTATGTCAGCTCACATCTAAAGTTCTGCAACTTTAAATATGCTTTGGGCAGCAGAGGACACCTGGATAGATGCTATATTGTATGACAAAGATTTTCAATTATTAAAGTAGTCAATATATTCATTAACATGTTTTTCTTATGTTTTTGAATTAGTTTATTTTCCTTGTGCTACAACGAATAAAGTGGCAACAGCAAAAAAAAAAATTTATAGATTAACCTGGCAAGGACCTGTTTACAGACATGCAAGAAGGAAGTTGGTGCTAACTTACATCTTTGTTGTCTGACACCATTGATTTTTGGTTTTTATGAATAACTTTTATGAATGTTTCCAGTCCAGATTAATTCAACAGCTCGCTTCTGGATACCCCTGCTCACTAAAGCAGCTATCTGAGAGTATTTGAGATTCAAACAAGTTGCTAACAGTAGATGAGATCTTCTGTGGTGGGTTGGCGCCCCACCCTGGGTGTCCCCTGCCCTGCGCCCTATGTGCTCTGGGATGGGCTCCAGGGTTCCCCGCGAGCCTCACCAGGACTAAGCGGTTAAGACAATGGATGGATGGATGAGATGTTCTCATTGCATTAACAGATCATTTCCTAAAAAAAAAAAACAATTTAGATTTGTTTATGATTTGATACCGCATGGCAGCGGCAGATTAGAGGCCCTTGGCTTGGTCTTGTATAAAAAGAATTGGAAGCTCACACACACACATAACAGGCACCTTCCTGGCCTTCACCTTCAGTGCCGACACCTGTAGAATCTGCACATTTTTTGTTCCAGCTGACTTAACTGCCTGGTTCTAATCAGTGTCATGAGTGAGTCTGATGTTCTTCCAAGTTCTCGCAGTGAGGGCTGGAGGTCCACCAAGGGCTGGGGTAGACAGCAGTGCTCCAGACCGATGGAAACATCTTAGCCCCGGTGACCTTCCCTCTCTCTGCTTTGACAGCCATTAACACTTACAGTTGCGTGGGCTTTAAGATGCTCAGCCACGTACAGGTCTAGATGTTAGGAGTAATAGGGTTTAGCTCCCTCACTTCTACAAGCCGACCTAATTTATTTTCTAATTTATTACACTGCTTTCTGGACCCGTCATATGAAAAACTAACCACGTATGGCACAGTTGAGTAATATCTTCTCATTCTGTGCCTAAAGTGATATGCATACATACACGTCAGATCAAACCAGTGTCAAAGTCGACATTCTCGTTCGTTGGTAGCTTTATATTTAATAAATACAGCAAAAAACCTGAACAAGAATACATTCCTTGCTTTTGATACAGACTCAAAAGGCATGTTAAACTGGTGCCAGAGCTTGTCAATGTATGGAAATGCATTTATTTTCCCAAAAGACATTATGAAATAGACAATTGTTTATCTTTTTTAAATATTGGTGTTGATAAGTGTAACATGGAAAAAAAAGATGTTCTCATGTCTCATGCATGTCAATTTCTCAAAGAAAGCAAATGAGATTGGATCATTCAGTGGCAAACATTAGAAAAACAGCAAATGTTCCTTCAAAGAGAATCATTCATTCACTCCTTCATTTAAAAGGAGTTGTGATGTATTGCCCACTATTACTGCATGCTGAACAGGCTTCTGAGCTCCTGACATATTGTGTACCTGAGGCATGGCCAGGTGTGTCTAACTGCTTACCTGCCTGCCTGTACCAAGTCCCCTGTTACCTAATGTTTTTTTTGTATGAATAAATATTCTAGTTTTTCTTTTTTTTTTGCATATTTTTGATCAAAGCCTTGGACTGTGTTTTGGAATTTGGGCTGTCTAGGTTTTTGGAAATAATCTGAGCTCTGTTTTTGGATTCCATATCCGCCAGTTATGCAGCCATTACAATTAGCACACTTCTTGTAGGGACTTGCAAGAGCAAGACAAAAACAGAAGGTATCCAGGTGCAGATCCAAGCAAAAATAAACATAAACACCACGACTATAAATATAAATACCAAAATTACGATAATGGAATCCAGCATTATGAGCTAGCAAACTAGTTATTCTCAACCTTAAAATATAAAAGGGAGTTATTTGTGTTTAATCATAAAAATATATAAAATTCCAGAGATCCTTTCTTCTAGAAACATTTGAAGGAGTTTCTAGTGTAATGAGCAACCACTTTACTCTTGCTATGTTACAATGTGCGACTTTATCCATAAAGATGTTTGTCCACACCTAGCCAAGTTATTTTACAGCAATTGCTTGCACAAGAAGAGCACTGCTAAAATCTTTGCTAGTTGGCAATGACAGGGCATCACAGATACACACCTAAATTGCATGACAAATGCATTGTGTGACTTTCCATCGTCAAACGAGACATTCAAACCACAAAGAAAAGAAGCCAAGACTGCAGCACAGACTGCCTCCACACAGCTGTCAAAGATGTCAGCTGTGCATTTAAACACTCCAAGTGATTCTTTATTTACAAATCACTCAAGAAGAGATGTTATCAACAGCCAGAAAAAAGGGTTGCCTTGCTGTTGGAGGAAGCAGACACAGAATCACACCGTAATTATCGATAGTATTACTAAAGACAGTAAAAATATAGTATACATGAATGGGTGTACTAAAAAATGGATTCTGGCTTGTCAGTTCAGAAGAATGCCAATAAAACCAATGAATATAATTGTTGGTTTAAATTCCTCCTGCGATTACACTGGTGTGTCAGGTTTTCTCAGAAGTGACCTTGGCTTTCAGTCTCTTGCTCTGCATATCATGCTGATTTCTAAGTGCATTTATCCTCTCTCTTATAAGTATGGGGTAATGCAAACAAAACAGCAACCAGCCGTGTAACATGACACATCTACTGTACTTACTTTGTGTGTAATGGTGTATGCCCCTCACTACAGTGGCTTTATGTACATTCCAACACAAAGATCTGTGTTCTCTTTTGTTCTGGTACAGTCGACCCTTTCTGTACCCTGGCACAACCTGTTCCAACTGAGCTCTTAATTAATTTGCCTTTATTGAGCCATCTGAATGAATTGCATGATTTGAGTCACATTATCCAAAACGTGTTTGAGGACATGCTTTTGGTACTATGGTGACTGGTGGAACAATAGTTGGCTGAATATTGCATTGCAGACCTGAAACCAAAGAACACACATTGTCTCTTCCTGTCTTTTCTGCTGCATCCATAGAATTTGCGGCAATGAACACCGGAGGTGTTTTTAACAGCAGTGCTACTGTGGACCGTTACGATGACTTGTATCAAAGTACTGCACATTTCAGCTCGTTCACATCAGCAGGGTGTTCAAGCTCCCACCCTGGCAGCCACTTCATCTTTCAGGTGTTGGATGAGTTGTGTGCGTTAATGGTAGTCACTGCCCTGGACAGATTTTCCAGGACTAAGCCTTTTTTCTGGCTTAGAGACTTAGCTTTTTCACCAGAATCTGGCTATGGACAATAAACAGCTAAATAATAACGATTCCTATCAGTATACCTCATGTAATCCACATCTTCTAAGTACCCTTTGATTTCTAAGGGTCTATATGAGTGTACATGTCTTATGGCACCCATGGCAACTGCTTCACCAATACCTAAAAAATCACTAGCATATAAGACTATTAAGAAGCAACTCACTGAGCAGAAAATTAACCTGCATTGTCAAAACTTTTTTTTTTTTTTTTACCAGGCAATAATATAATTCCACTAAAGACCCACATTCTTATCTCTAGCTCTGACTACAGCAAGTAACATCTGCATTCTAGTCTACCATCTCATGGTCTAAACACCAGCAGCCATCCACAGTTAAATAACCAGCCATCAGTCTGTATTATCTTGGTCATGGCACCAGTAATGCTGGTGTAGCCAGTGCTTCTTTACACACTGATTTTGAGATCTGTTACATGAATAAACAAGCGGAACTGTGACAGGTTGACTTTGTCTCCGTTGATTACAGCAAAACAGTAATCACAAATGGGACAGCCAGAGCAGCGAAAATGTCCCCAACATAAGCAGTGCCCACAAGAGTGAGACAGAGACAGAGACAGATTGAGAGAGAGAGCGAGAGAGAGAGAGAGAGAGAGAGAGAGAGAGAGACAATTAGTTAGAAACTGAGTTAAATATACTGCACTTTCCTTTGATGAACAATAAAGGACTAACAAGACCAATCCTAACTCAAGAAAACCTATGGACATTATAGATGTCCGTCTCAGATAGTGATCTAGGCAATGAGCGCAGTAATGGGTCACGGAGAACAGCAAACGTGATTTGCTGCGGCAACTGAGTCAATATTAATCCTCCTACTCATCTCTGGGTGCCACGTTGCACGGTCGCCTCTGTAACCCACCGCGCAGTTCATCAGTCAGACCTAACAACTACATAAAACGGCTTTAAAAAGCGAGTAAGGGCTGCGGCTGCCGGTACAGTACACTCCAGCAAGCTGCCTTTCAGCTTTCATTCCCTCTACTGCCTTTCAGAAGAGTGACAGGCACCTCTCTAATGCATATTTCAACAAGCATTTCTGCACGTTACGTTATATTGTTTGGAGCCTGACAAGACGTCAGACTGGCCTGGGAGTTGAGTGCTTTTCCTCATAACTTAGGAGCATTTAGCTGCGTTTTTAAAATGAGAAGAGACTTGACAGCACTGGAAAACCAGAGAGGGAAGAAAACGGGTTAGCTTTGGGTTCCTTATATATAAAAAGGAATGCCTTTAACAGCATGTTTTTGCATTTAGGTGCAACATTGGACTAAATCTATATGAAGGAGAAAGGGGAGGAAATCAAATGGTTCTAGTAACCCATGGTTGAAGGTGAAGGTTTTACAATTTCTGTCTTGCATATAAACTCTTGTGGGCTGTGGTTTTTAGCAAACTGTTTATTGCAGTTATTGAAGCCAGTGGCAAAATATTTGCATTATTCACTGAGGAAACATTCAAGCTCTGCTTGGAAATGCTGCGATGCCACGTTTTAATAACTATCACAACCCCATTACAGAAAAGAAATGCAGACAACTGAAGTGAGATATTTTTTGAGTTGTCACTTTCAATTCTTATAGTTGAAAGGTCACCTGCATATTAATGAGGCCATTCATGATGTGTAATGCATTTATGAATGCAGGTTTGACAGCTGGTACCAAAGTAGCCCTGTATCTCTCTAAGAAAATCCACTGCCTGGTGTTGATTCCTCTGTAGTACTTTGTTTATCGATGACCAGGCTGTGCCAGGATGTGTCTGTGTCGCCTAAATCTGCAGCTGACACACCCATTTATGATTAGGCAATACAGATTAATGAATTGACAATTACAAATGATATGGTTTTAAATAACATTTAGCATGATACACAATGAATACATTAAATTTGAACACCAGTTTTTCATTTTACCCTTTTAGTCCGTTCTGGCACACCATCACCATCGGGCACGCCTAAAAAACACGTTCCTGATGTCGCCACCTGTTGTAAACAAAGTTCATGACATAAAGGACCAAATATCCCTTATTCAAATGTATAAGATGACAATTTACAGGGTCCACTTGAGCACAGGCTCAGGAACAGACGCAAAATAACACAGGAATTATAGAGATAAAATGTTGCTATCTCAGCTTCGTGCATATGTGTGTGTGTGTGTGTGTGTTTGTGTGTGTGTGTGTGTGTGTGTGTGTGTGTGTGTGTGTGTGTGTGTGTGTGTGTGTGTGTGTGTGAAATACCCCATCGATGCTGAGGAAAATGGTCCACCCTCTTACCCCATCCATTCCTGTCTACTAATGTGTGCAGTATTCAGATACCCATGGCATGAGATCTGGGTAATTGCTCCACTTTTGCTGTCAGACTGAAAATGAATTTTCACTGGCTGGTGTTTATGTAACCAAGGATCTGGCTCCTGTACTCTAAATCACAGTGACCAACGCAGTACAGGACTGCTGAGGACTGCTGTGAGATACGTGTAGAATAAGCACAGAAAAGGCTCTACAGGGGAATGTTTTATGGTATTCAGTACATTACTGTGAAATCGTATCTTGCCCAGGTTACAGAATATATATACATCTTAAAAATTCACTTTGCCTTCACACAGACTGAGAGACCTCTCATCTGGATATAAAACCATTTTGTGTGTGTGTGTGTGTGTGTGTGTGTGTGTCACGATACAGGTGCAACATCATCTTCTGTAACATTACAGCTTGATTAAATATAAACCTTATTTCTAAGTTAATGTATTGCTGAGTGATGTTCCGTTTGACGGTATACTTTTTCTCGAGAGGCTAAACTTCACAGGGTTCACAGTAATGAGAAGTACTGTAATCAAAGCTGAGCAGGTTTAGTGCTGTTTTCCTAAGATGTAGTCATGTGTACATAAAAAAAAAACGTTAAAAAAGAGTTCTCCTTTAAAGGTATTATGTCAGGTGCATTATACTGTCTATTCTCCTCAGAGCGGCACTTCATTTTAAACAGGGTAGTGGTTATTTTCAGCTACATTTGAGAGAACAGGCAGAAACCCGACCTTTCAAAAGGAAAGACCCGCAGGTCTGTTCTGGACCTTACCTCATCTCAGATGTTATTAATATACAATTTAATATACAAACTGAATAAGCCAGCATGCCTAAAGGTAAAGAGAAATGCCATTATACTCTCATGCACTGCACTAATAAAAAAAATGACATGCCACTCCTGTGGTCATTAAGTCACTTCTGTTCATACGCTCTGTTTCAGAGCTCGAGTTCAGCACTAGCTTATAGGCAAACTGGAACCAAGTCTGCAGGAGGAAAGATATCAGTAGTGGGATGTGTTAAAAAAAAATAACAGACAGACTTCAGAAAAACAAAACTGATCATGCTCACCACTGTTAACAGCCAAACAATAAGCACAGTTCTATTTGCTAAGTTTTAGCGTCCCCAAATATTTATACTTCAAAAAGAAATACCAAATTTAATGTAGCCACAATGAATCACATTTCCTTTGGCCTAACAGTTTAAATGTAGATCAATACATTTATTTTATTGTGCTTAAAACTTTAATTTTGTTACTGCAGACTGCCTCTGGTGTTTACTTAACCTTTATGGTCAGAATTAATTGCTCCATCCCAGAATTTGCACGTTATTTCTGTGTGCTGCCAGGGCTTCATCCATCCACAAAGTGTGGACGGTCACACCAGCTAACCCACTAAGTGGCGGGGCTAATGACTGCTCCGTCTCACTAAACAAATGCAATCGGCCTTGTTCAGAAACACAGAACTAGTGTAGGTCTGCTGCTACTCCTCTGACCTTCCTCCCCTCTCCTCCTCTCATAAATCACGTTTTTCTTTGTCTGCCATTGGTCCGTTGCTCCTGGAGGCAGTCAAATGCTGAGCACTTTCCTTTCTGAAGTTTACAGGTCTGTGCCAACATGTGGCAGAAAACCATTACGATCTGTTTGTGAGACCAGTTTTTCAAAAGTGTGTAGATGCTTAGAAGAATGTTTGATTTTTTAACTGTCATCGAATTGGTTAAAATTTTCCCGTCACACTTTCCCTTGATAGCTCTTCTCTTGGTGCAGTTCTGGTCTTCATTTCTCCTCTGCAGACAGCTGGGTAATGTATTTAACACAACTTCTCTCTTGACCTGGGCAGCAGTAAATCTGACTGGAGAGGTAAGGGCAGGTCAGAAGCTGTGATTCATCTTCTGGTTCTCCAGCACTACTCTTCCCCTTGGTCTTTTCAAGAAGCACTACAGTAATTCAGTCATAAAAGCCCAATCATGAAACCCATGTACAGCTTCATTTACAGCACTGCTTACGCCAAACCGGCACAAAATCTCTGGTATAGTAAAGGAATGTAATAGGATATCTACATCTGAGAGTAAAAATATTAAATTTTATAAGTAGTTATAATCATGTCAGTAAATATTTGACAAGATATAACATAAAAACTCACTGTATATATCTGTATATTTTACAGGACCTCACTGTATATATCTGTATATTTTATCCCCCAAAGACCTTGAAGATGTAGACAAAGCCAAAGATGAAGGATTTGAATCCATTTGACTGTCCAGGATAAGCACAGCAATGTGTCTTGTCCTACAAATATCATTTGCCCGCAGAGAGCGAACTTTACCGGAACAAACGGAATGCTGGTTTGTCAGCCGAGCGTGCGTGAGAGGAGCTGAGGTGGAGCGTGACGTGAGCAGCCACAGGCTGTGACAGGAGCAGGGACAGAAGGATGTGCCGTTTCACCCCCGGCTTGTACTGACACCGTGTGCAAGCTGCGGGATAATCTGAGCACTGCCTGAGTACTTGAGCGGCATGGGAGGGGTCTGGGCTTCCCTCCCCGACTACTGAGCAGGAGAAGGAGAGAGCGACATCTTTCATTACGCCGGGGGAGCAGCTTCCTTGAGTGCTAATGTTAGCTGCTCCTCATTAAAGTGCCCCCGCGCGTCTCTCCCTGTCTCCCTGTCTCGGTCTCCCAGGCACGGGACCTGCTGGAAGCCTGTAGAGTTGGGTGCTGGGCCCCTGACGGCTGCTCTTGCTCGTCATTTCACTTTACACGTTTTGTTGCTCGCCTCTCGGTGGAGTACAGATCAAAACAGCCCGGATTGCAGCCTGGCCGCGCGGGAGCTGAAAGCCTGCCTAAGTGCTGCCACCCTCCGTCTATTGAGGATGGAACAGGAATGTGGAAACTGGAGTACTGTGGAAGCATGTCAGAGAGTCAGAGAGTAAGTAGTTGTTGTTAGCTACAAGCAAACCTCACTACACTATTGATATAAGGCCAATAAAACAGCTGTCATAGGTCTGAGTGGTCATAAGTCACATAGTTTCTATATGCAACTGGTGAATAGGTTGGAAAAGATGAAAAGAAATTGGTTTGATGTCTAATTATAGAGAATTTGACAAGAGGTTGTTAAACAGACTTTGTTGAGGCTACTGTATGTACTTTACGGAGCAGGTCGTCTTATTTCTTAACCTTTGCAATTTGCCTTAATTCATGCAGAATCTCATTGAGTACATGTACTGTAGTTGCTCAACCATAGCACAATAATGATTCTCCAGTCCTAATGTACCAACAGATGTGACCCCAGATTGTGTGGATAGTCATAACTGAGTTAAGATGCATTGTAGTTTATGGTCTGTAAGGTGAGTTCACATCGCCCTTTGAGATGGAAGTTTTTGGGGGGAAAAAAATAAGAGAAAAGCAGAAGCACTCACAATAGGATATTTCATCCTGTGTGAACAGGTCAACACAGATTTGCTCTGGTTTCTTGAAGAGCGCATATGCTTTCCTGGTGACCGACCCTCAGCGTGGCTGCCTGGGATGAACTGAGTGGATTCTGCGTTTCCCCGATGTTGACACATACAGCGGTGGGATTTCACACTTGCCTAGGCTCATTGTATCTGCTGCGTTGGGTTATCACAACGTGGGGGACCGTCCCTCCTGGCCCCTCCTGGATGCTGGCCTCCTTTCATTCTCCTTGCAAATCTATTGCCACACTGTTTTTGTTGCCTTTGACTTTTTTTCTCTTTAAAAGAACTTTTTAATGACTTCCAGCCAGCCAGCATCTCCTGATCTTGTCCATCAAAGATTTCCCTTTTACCGCTCTTATGTCTTCCAGAGACACAAACGGGCTGATTATAGCCTGATGTTACAGAGTCCACTCCAGTTATCTGACAGTCAGATCTGGGCCTGCCAGTTATACACATAAAACCAAAAATGCCTTGTAAGGTGCCTGCAGAAGCGGCTACCTGCGTTGCAGGCTGGCAAACCACACGGGGGAATTGGGATAACAAGATTAAACAAGTTTCAGACGTTCAACAGTTTAGCTTGGCGGAGAGATGCAAAGCTTCCAGTCAAAACACACTGCAGACGTGGCAACTTACCTCCATCAACAACAGATGATGTCACAGCACGCATGCTAAATGTGGTCAATATCCGTGAAGCAAAATCTCTTTGTTACAGAATTAATAAATAAATAAAAGTTACAGAATGAATAGCAATGTATAGAATTTACCTAGTTTTAGGTACTTCACTTACCCTACAGGTGCGATAACACTTTCAACATAAAAATTAGTTTTCACTTTATGCAGCCAAATTAGTTTAAACTAAGGCTGCATCTGAGTCCCTAAGGTTGTGGGTCACTTTCCGTAACAACTGGTCTAACAGCTACTCTGTGGATGCTCATGAGGGCTTAAAGTGAAAACGCAGAAAGCTTCGCACATCTTGCCAACAGGGATCTGGAGAGCAGCACAATCATGGCAGGAAAAAGGAAGAAGACTCTGCACATTGGTTGCATGGGTCTCCTTCAGCAACCCAGTGAATTATTGTCAGCGTATGTTCAGAAAAAGGGACCTACAAAGAGCCCAGCAGATTGAAGACCTTCACAAGTGCTTGAGGCACTGTGGATTACAAAGCAGCTAACAGAGCTTGCTTCTTCTGCATTCTCCATCCTATTTTGATTCTGTGAGCAATTTTGTGTTATTACTAAAGCATCATTGTTCACATTTTAAGCTCCTTCAGTCCTGACCACGTGCTGGAGGATACTTAGGAGATTATTAAATCTACAGAGCATTCCACACCCTTTTAATTCCCTTTTCTGCCATAATGCTCATGGCGATGTCTGACATGGTGTTTTCCACTGGCCATTTGTTGTTGTCTTGACTCGAGAAACCGATTTCGAGCAAAGACTGAAATAATGACAACCCTCATCATTCTTCAACTCTAAGACCATCACTAACCGCCTCTGCACCACCTCCCTGCCACCCAAAAAATTGGTCTCTCTACAGACAATTATAATCGGGAGCTACTGATATCTATTGTCCCCAGTCGTTCTCATTCTTAAAATCTGTCTATTCGACCATTTTGTTCACTGGCTGCAGACGAACATTAATCTTGAGTTTGAAAAAAAAAGAAAAAAAACGGTGTCTTCAGATGGCGAGAGGAAAGCCGCATGTGTACTCAGAGCACCAGAGGAAAATGTGCTCATGAAATCTGGCTGCCAGTCGCCACCACGTTATGCGCCAGCCCGTATTGCGTAGCTGCAATCAGCAAACGAGTTTGTGACAACAGTCACTCTAAATGCCACGCACAGCCCTGTGAGGAGCACGTGACGATGGCACTGCGCTGCCGAACAGCTGTGAAATGCTAACAGATCTGTAAACATATTTCTGTTTGGGCCACACGGCGAACACCAATTAGCATCATTTAGACCTCTTTTCATTTTCTACTCTTATAAGATTGAAAAGGAAAATAACAGACAAAATACTATTTGCTGTTTAAAGGGTCACAGTTACATGAAGCCAGGATTAATTTTGGAGGTTTTTTAGTCTTTGTATTAATTTTTTTTCCTACAAATCACATTCCACCTTCACAGCTGAAATAAAGCACCTTGTTTCGCAGGGTTCGGCAGATGTGTAGCAGTCCACAAAGAACTCAACACTGCTGCCTGGTACACATTTTTAAAACGGTGAAAATCAGCACTTATTCATCAGGCACTTAGAAGTCCAATGCCCACATGAATGAGAACTAAATTAAGAGAGGCATTCATATTTCGAATACCTTGGGCCTTTTCACTAGGAGCTGACCATGAGAATACAAAAGAACAGATTTATGAGACACAGATTTAATCTCAGTGGGTTAATAAAGGGACAATTATGCTATATTTGGAGTCCCATACTGGTTGGAGTTGCCGATACGCACAAAACGCCGGCACTGTGCCGAGGTCATTGGTTTGTATGAACACTGATAAGGGGGGCTGTCATATTTCAGCTAATACATAAAATTTTGCTACGACATCATCTAAGCCTGTTTGCCACAGATGGTATCTTCATTTGGTATTCAGATCATGAAGACGGCAATAAAGAACTGGATCCGCAGTGATTTAAGGTAAGACTTAATTGCCTTTTAGGGCAATTACATCTCAAAGCTTCGGTCGTTGACCCATGAGAGGATTTTGCTTTAAGGACTTGTGGAAGAGCCTTATTGCTTCTCTCTACAATAAGACAAAAATGCATAGGATGTGAAGTCAGATAAGGCAGTGACACACAGCTAAGGAGGCAGCATACATTGTTCACAGCTTCCAATAAACTGATCATTATTCAAGTGATTTTCGCTAAGCACAGACAACCTTGGAAGGACCTTGTATTATTTCTGCAGTCGTGGGGGATGGTAGTGTTTGAGTGACTGTCTCACTTGCCGTAGTGTGGTGAGAACAGTGTGGTCATCAAAAGGCCCACGGTGTGACTGTCTCACTCCCTACAGTGTGGTGACAACAGGGATGTCACCAGAAGCCCACAGCAGCACAGAAAGGTTTCCCTGCTGTTTGCCTTGTCAAATGTCTGGCCACCCCTTGCACGGCTGTGTGGGGCAGCTCTGTTGAGGTTTAAGTGAAACATAATCATGTTTAGCTTGTGAACCTTTACTAAATGCATTGGGGCACCTGGCAAGCTGTGAAGGATGATACCTAAACCGAAGTGAACGGCGTTCGCTGAAATAACATGGTTGCCAAATATTTATTATAAACTTTTTCAGTACAATTTTGTAAATATTGAACCAGAACAAATATGCAATATGAATGATGGAAAAATGAAATAAAAACTAAACATGGGGTGTTTCAGCAATTCGGACAATTCCCAGGCTGAGCCTTCAATCTGTTCAGTTCAGATAGCCATGGTCTGTAAGGCAGGAAATACTACAGAAAGGGTTATCGCCCCTCTTTGGTACGAGGTTATCAGGACGAGCCCAGATCATTAGCAGTTTTGTCTGTGTTTATCTCTGGAATTTTTCATTAGCTTCTTTCAGATGTATTAAAAATTTGCCATACTCGAGTCTCTCCTGCTACGGTGTTGTGTCAGCATATTTGTCAGTAGGACATGCACCATGAAATTTAATTTGCAAAGCCAATGTTTGCCACGGTCCCTGAAGGAATGGCCATAATTAGCCAAGCTGCTTTCTTTGAAACCAGACTTTTAATCTTGCAGGCTGCACCTGAGCCTGGGATTATTTTTTTATTGAAAAAAAGCTAGTTTGGCTACACCATGTTCCTTTAACCGGGGAAGGTTTGAATGAGGGTCTTGGATAGAACACCTACTTCTGTGACAGACCTCAGGGATGACATCCATGCTGTAGGTAAAACACAATCCTCCTGTTATCCTGTTCCCAGAACATCTCCTTACATTGGTGGATATTTGTTTGGTGTAAAAAAATATATAAACTATGAAGAGATTAAAGGCTTGTGAATATTGTCTGCATCTACATGCTTGTTCATAAAATTTACCGCGTTTTTCTACAGCTATGTATCATAATAGGTCAAATTTGAGCACCTCAGCGGCTTCCACATCCTTCCTGTGAGGGAAGCGTCTGAACTCCTGAAATGGGTTTTCTGCTTTGCTCAGTGCTTTTCTAAAGACCAGTGCATGGAGAAGGAGGGGAACTAGGAGGAGCCTCTGATTAGTCATAACTGGTGACCAGCAGAAGCTTCTCAGAAGGTCTTGTGAAGACATCAGCCCCTGACACTTGCCACTCAAGACTGAACCTCCACTGGGATATTCTGTGCCATTCATTGGTGCTAAATTGAAGGGTCTCACATACCTAAACTGGGGACCTGATAGAACTCTTGCCTTCACTGCAGTCAGGGACACCATACAGTCCCGCTAACATGCCGCAACATTTCTGCCACTTTGTCTGTGCCTATGGCTGAGTATGTGTGTCACAAGCTGTCCACCTCACGGTAATCACACTGCATTAAAGCTGAACACACACACGGTACTGAACACCGAACACCCCCTCGCCGACCTCTCTGGAATGCCTGGCGGCCCCTTCATCTCTTGAGCGGTCCATTTGCTATGCTTCACAGATTAGCGTCAAAATCAGAGGAGGCTGCTGGGTACAATTGCATACAACTGGAGGCATTCAGAAGTGGT
Organism: Chitala chitala; assembly: GCA_025773905.1. Classification (NCBI taxonomy): domain Eukaryota; kingdom Metazoa; phylum Chordata; class Actinopteri; order Osteoglossiformes; family Notopteridae; genus Chitala; species Chitala chitala. The sequence continues at coordinate 42,762 of JABJVR010001099.1, forward strand.
TCATTCAGAACTGGAGAGAGGTAGAAAAGTGGCAGTAGAGAGATTCTGCGTGTCTCGGCCCCTTCCTCCTCCACCTGGGTATACCTGTACTCAAGGGGGATGCTGAGCAGGTGTACACATCAATCCCCAGAACATCAGCCGAGGCTACAGATGCAATGACTCCACGAACAGGAATACACCCAAAAACCCTGTTCTAATAATACATCCATACATAATTCTGGACTGTACAAAGTTAGCACGCCCAAAATGGTCTTAACAATCACCTAGCTGTGAAGCAGAGAAGGTTCTTTTTTTCCCAGCACCAACCATAGGATATTTTTTCCCCATCGTCAATGTCATCTGACTTCACTCTAGGCTAGATTGATAACGATGTACCAGAAGTCCTGCATTAGTGTTCATTTATATTGCTGTTGGGCACTGAACTTTTATTATGTACATTGTGCTAATGTGTTGAAAAGGGCTCTATACAAAAATGGATTTTACCGAACTCAACGAGAAAAAAGAAAAATTTAAAGAAAAAGCACCAAAATTTACTGGCAAAAAAAATGTGCAATCCAGGGAGTTTATCTGTCAGAAAATTTTACCATGCCATCCAATGATATGATACAAGAGCCCACCTTATATGGAAATAAGATTCATGAACTTCACATGGTGGTGACACATGCTTTAGCACTATGAGAATAAGCAGGCTCTCTAACCACCTCAAAAGAGCACGAACACGAATTCGGTTACTCCTCAGGTAATACTCCCACATTGGAAAAACATTCTTTGTTACTTTAGCAGCCTCCACTTCAACTCTAGTATTATGAGCTGAACCTCTGCAGATATAGTTTTCTGTATTGTCATGTTTAACATACCATTTCATACACACAATAACCAGAATCAATATGTTCTTGAAAGAATACATATTGAAGTACCTTGTGTACTAATAAAAGTCAAAAAATATTTTCAAGATATCATTTAGCTGATTAATTACCTTTAAACAAAACTACAAATCAACTGTGAACTAATACCATTAATATTGTTTTCCTATATATTATTAATATCCTAATGTCTTTGAAATTTACTTGTGCAAGGATTTGGGAAGGTAGTTACTATTTGTTGTTTGGTAACAGTGAATCTTTGGTTTTATATCTGCATCATTGCAACTGAAAACAACCTCAAAAAAGATTGACCACAAGACAAGTAATTTGATAAAAATTCAACTGGATCAAAGGCCAGAATATGGACTAGGCCTCCAGAAACCAAAAGTAAAAAATAAAGCTGCAGATTGCTTTTTCGTTCAGTTAAATTGCTTAGATGATACTTCCTGAGTACAGAGAGACCTCCTTCAGCGATCAAAGCTTACTCCAAGGTTTCCCTCCAAATGCCGAATGTTCTGTTCTCTTCTCCGTGCCACATTGGACAAAGCTTCCTGTTTGGCCACAACCTCCCATCTGCCTTAATCTCCACATTTCACATGTATATTAATGAGTAAAACGCAGAGGCGAGCGGCTCCAGCTGTCTCTGGGCCACACACCACCATCGCGATCGCTACACATGCCAATGACGGTGAATTGCGTAATCCCGCTAGCTCCTAAAGTCATGACCGATGCGACATGTGCTTATCGTTTTGACCAACTTCCTGATTTTAACATGGAAAAAAGTGCATTATGAAAATGTCATTCATGCGTCATTAGAAATGTTTTAGGTCCGTCTTGAGAATTTTGCACCTTTCACCTTCACCTTTGAAATTATCTGAAACTCTGCCTCCCTTAAGCAAAACTAGCACTTAATGTTGCTATTTTTGAGAGACCCACACTTGACACCACATGCTTAAAGAACACGTGCATGTTATAGTATGCCTCTGTCAAATTATGCAATTAAAAACCCCACTTCATTTAGCAGTGGAGTGTAAAGACAAAAAAAACCGGACCGGAGTTCTAAAAGAGAGCACTTTACGCATGTCATTTACATATTACACAGGCATGTTCCCTTTAGTGTCATAAAAATTCTCCACTGCTCAGCATTGACCAGAAATGGATTGGCTGAAACCACGGCCTCATCATGCATAAACCTCCCCGTTCCCTCTCATCAATTAGGGGCCATAAAATTGCCATATGGAATCAATGCCTCTGTTTTTATCTCTATCTCTGAGGCATCCATCAGTGTAGTGACTGCAGTGGCCGCTAATGTGATTAGGGAAAGAGTGCCTGGACCTGAGCCCTGGCGGTGTGCAGGCACCAGAGATGGCAGATGTCCCAAGCAAAGCACTGCCTGCAGGGGGTGCTGTGCCAGCACTACCCACTGCACTTCTCAGGCAGGCATTGACTGAATGGGCTGAGAGCAAGTGAAAGTATGGCTGAAGTCCTGTAATGGATGCTGACAAATGAAAAATAAAGACTTGCCTTTAGAAACACTTTTTTTAACATTGACTGAACAGGATGTAGTTAACGTGTGGACCTGATGTACTATCAGTCTTGTTATGAAAGTCTTTTTTTTTCCCCTCCTCCAGCATTTTACCTCGTAGTTACTCGGTGCAGGGGCAACATATTTATAGTTACAATTACGCACTTGAAGCCGACTGAAGATGAACATGGGCTTTCAGCTACCTGTCCACGTTAAAATAGCAGGACTGCAGGAAACGGCCTGATTCATGTGACCACAACACAAAGTGAACTGTTCTGAGTGGTCACATGGATTATAATAACTTCGGGAAAAAAAACGATGCACTGATTTAAACAGGAAGTGGTAAGTCAGCGTGCTCAGGGCCCAAGCCGTTGGCCTGGAGTACTACGGCTGGGATTCTAAGCTCTGATCTGCGTAAGCCACCTCGTGTGTGACAGCTAATTAAATGCAAGCCAGAGGGTCAGTGCCACCCCCAATCCTCACACCGGTCATCATCTCAGGGACAACAAATGGACGTATTTTTACCTTTACCTCTGTCCCTAACAGATCACACTCATTGGTATATCATTGCCTCTGTCAGTTTTAAGGGGAGCAGGCATTGCAGGGAAAAAGGAGCCCCCTTTACAGTCATCACCATTCCATCAGTTTTTCTTGTGTCTTAGCGTTGATAAACAAAGCCATGTTTAAAGTTGTTCTCCCACATGTGATTAGTGAAGACACACAATGGCGTGATCAGTACATCTGTAAATCTCATGCAGACCTCCAAATCCCACCTGCCCCTTAGTTGAAACAGATTAACATTGACATGTCCTATAATGGAAAATGTGAGAAACGAAATGGCCACCATTTAATACCGTATGGCAGCTAAACTATTAAAGGAAATGTCATTAGCTCATTCAGACTGGCCCAATGCATGAGTCATGTATCTTTTAAATACCAGAGGTTTTGCAGGGCCAAGATCACTACTTGAGGGCTTCTCTATTCAAACTCTCTGCATTGCATTTTACCTTGAGGTGTGATTAGGGCCTGCACAGGTAACACAGTTTCTCAGCTCTGAGATGCAACCACCAGGATAACAGAGGAGAACAAAACTAGAAATAATACTTGCAATGTTTTCCAAAGCTGGAACTCAAATAAAAAAGAAGAAAAAAAAACCTTGATCTGAATATTTAATTCCTGCCTGTCGCAAGGTTTAATATGGCACAAAAACGGTTTTGTTAACGCTGCATGAATGTGATTAGTTATCTCAGAGTTTGATATGGATTGCGGGAAGAGAAAGTCATAAAACGTTAATTTGTCCAGCCCTACTTTGACCAATTATTATGGTGCTTTTGGGGAGTCATTTTTGTGGAGGAGGACGCACGTACAGAAACACCAGACAGCCAAGTTGAGTTATAAAATTACCTGAAAATATATTTAACGGACAGGTTAAAGTAAACAAATTGTAATATACTGTATTTTCTTTAATATATGACTCATGCAGAGCTTGCAGTCCTTATTGACCATAACTGAAATGAAGATAAAATAAAATGCAGTTGTCACCAAATTTGACACAAATTCAATAACGGTCTGAAGTTTTATCCTTCTGCAGGCTGATCGTTGTAAAGAGCTAAGGCAGTTCTGGTGCTGAAACCATACCAAGTCTACACACAGGTAACGATGAAATCTAGGCGGCAAACAACAAAATGCATTCTGGCTGGCCAAACAGAACATGGCCTGAGCCCGCTGACCCGCCAAAGCCTTCATTTGGTTTGAGGTGAAACATTTGAGGTGGCAACGGCACAGTAACGGCACACCTGTGCAGCTCTTAATGGATTCCCTGGAGATGAAGCCATTGCCTGCTGTTGGAGGCCTCTACGCCCCCCCCCCCCCCCGGGATAATTGAGTCTGAGGGAGCAGCCCCGGCCTGTAGGCTCCTGGCAGGAACCCAGGTTCTGATTGCGTTAGTGTACCTTTGGAGGTGAAACAATATTTGATTCTCGGTCTCATCACCAGTGTCCCGCACTTTTCGAAAGCCACGAGGGGCGCTGACCCTTGGTGAGACTGTCTCGTGCAGCTCATATTTCTGCACCACACACTCATCTATTTAAATACATATTTCACTGAGGTAACTGACAGCAGGAACCAGCCCGCGGGCTTGCAAGCCTGTGGCCACTCATTCCCTTCACTCTGTCTGACATGTATCCATATATCTCTGGCTACCAGTTTGTGGCCTGTTAAATATTAATATTATGTTGAATATAACGATGCCGGCATGGCCAATGCAATTATAGCACAAAATGCCCATCTTTTTAATGACTTCATCCTTGTAGACATTATTCTGTTCAGTTACTTTATTACATCCATTTGTCACTCACTCAAACACACACACACACACACACACACACACACAGATGCGCGCGAAAACAGTGCTGCAGTACTGTCACGAATGTTATAAATGTATGTTCACAAGTGTTCACAAACGAGCAGAAATTCACCCTCCCGTCTGTGCCGCGTGCGGAGGATACTGAACTCGAGGTAATGACTCACCCTAATTGATTGCATTCATGGAAGTCTGGATGGTATTTAACAGGAACGGCTTTCGAATCTGCAGCTTCCAGCGTGTTTCCCTCCCCTCTCCGTTCACCTTCCACACTTTTTTCCTTCTTATACTCATTAGGTAGCACAGTTCTTTTTTCAAATGCAAGACTTCACCAATTATTTTTTTCTCTTTGAATTCAAGATTTTGGCAATCTGATGGCACAGCCCAGTTGCAACTTTAAACCAGTGCCTCCAGTAACGGCAGTTATTAGGCACCATTGTGGTGTTCAATAAAAAAGTACAAGACAATCTTTGTTATAATTAGCTGTGGAACAGCAGCAGCGGTACAGCACACTATTACTGCTAATCATTAGTCACAGGGTCATCATTAGTATTATTATCAAACAGTGTGCAGACGAAGCTGTGAGCATTGAGCTGAACCTTTTGTTTTTACAGTGTTATCTTGTGTGCTGTCTATCGGACTCGTAGTTTACTTTGCTCGCAATTTTGAACTTTCATATGGCAAATGTTTTCTGTGCCGGTACAATAACACTGGCAGCTGCTTCTGTGAGGTATAATAGTGAAGTTGCAAGTGTGCTGTGCCACCACTATGCCGTCTAACAGGCGCTCTGCTGTCTCACCTAATGGTCTTGCAGGTTTGGGTTCCACTTGTGCAACATCCCTTTAGCAGAAAATATGCTAAAACTAGGGCCCTTTGTCAAAACTAGGGCCAAACACTCAAAACCAAGTACCCTCATTCTGACTTCACACAACCATGTCACAAGATCAAATGCAGTGCTTAAATATGGTGGCAAACTAAAATTTGTTTATGGACAATTCATTAATGATTACAAAAAGGGCAACAAATCAGCGGTGTTGTGAATACACACCTCCAGCGGTCCTCATTCAGTCTGGCCTTGAGCACCACGTGTGTGGAGTAACATCATTTTCCATGTGTATGCTTAGGCTTATGCAGACTGCTCTGGTTTTCTGCCACAGTGCAAAGCCATGCGGTTCAGACTGGACTGAAACCTGAAATGTACCTTTATATGCATGAGTGGCCACCAGTCAACACAGCCTGGGTCAGTCATAGGAACGCTGATGTGGTGATGATAGAGCGAGAACACAAACTAGGTCCGATGTCAGATACTGGGCACCTACCGGAACTGAGGTTTTCAGAGAAAATAAAACAAATAGAAAATTGACGACTAAATAATGACAACTGCATCAATGTTTTTAAAATGCTGTTAACCGTAATACTGATAGTGAAACTAAACACAAAGGTGATTAATTACTCTGAGTTTTATTTACTGTTTAATGAAAGATCAAGAAAAGTTTCTGTGCTCATTTTGCTGTCTCTCTGAAACTTGCTTCTAAGATAATTGTATACAAGGCTGTGGGTGTAATTTACATTTTGTTCTACATATTACTGATTTACTTAGTGCTGGTGTAATATTAACTTATTCTCACAATTACATATGGGGATGAACAGTAAATTAAAGGTACAAACAAACAATACATTCCCGTAATGAAATATTTCAATTGCAAAACAGCAGAGTGCTATGACTACAAATGGGTTAATTATAATTCAGAATACATTTGTGGTATACAAAAAACCAGCCAAAAGAATACAGTGAGTATCTGCACAGACAATTAAGATAATAAATGCAAGACGATAACCACCCAGGTCTTACCTATACTGCGCTTCTGCATCGATCCTGCTTGTATCCTGTGAGTTCTGACAGTGTCCTGCTATGCAAATTTTGATCATTCTGCCTTGCTCTAATCATGTGCGGTGGACTGACATCCCATCTAGAGTGAACCTTTCACTTCAATGCCTTTCTGATGTAAGCACTGGGCTCACCACGACCCTACAATTTACTGTTGGGAATGAATAATTAAAGCAACATAATCATGTTAGAGTGTGTTATTAGCTGCTTTGGGATACCGCCTTTGTCTTTCCATTAATACCAAACCACTGGCTGTGGTTTTGTGTCTGTTGGTTGGGGTCCCATTGACTGCAGATTCACAATTAGACTCTACAGTGTCATATTCACTAATCACACATAAGTCCCATTGTTAAGTCTATATCTGAGATAACCTTGTTCTGTTTGACTTTTATAGTGCTGTACGACAGCCTACGCGGTGCCACATAATCTGGAAAATAGTTTAAAATGGTATAAAATCTTCACAAACAAACTGTCTAGGGGAATACAGTTTGGCCCATGATGGAAACCAAAGACGAAAGTGGGCAGTGGGAGACAACAGTATGGGGAGGTGAGGGATGTTTGTTCTGCTTTAGGAATATGCAAAGAGGACAGGGTACACTGAGCTCAAGATCAGGGTCATGTGACCTAAGGGTGAACAGCTGAGGACAAATTTGGAAATCAAACAGAAAAACAAATGATGTCAGATATGACTGTTCTTTCAAGCCCTAGTCAAACACCCTCCTCCAGGAGGAAGAAAAAACGCACGGTCTCTTCAGTCCTATAACCAATGTGTTACAGATCAAACAGAGAACAGATGGGACTAATTCACAACACCCAAAAGCAGTAAACAATGTCACCTGACCTTGTCGCTACCATGATGGACAGCTGCACACCCTGACAGCCTCAGACCTCTTTACCAAAATAACCTCTTCAATTACAAAGTAATAATAAATATAACGTTACAGCATTGTATTGATTTCCAATGATAGGTGTGTCACTCAGGGTGTTGTGCATGACCGAGAGGTAGCTGCTAAAAAATAAACAGAATATCACAAGCCGGGGAACATTTATTTAATGTAGCTATCCTAACATAACAGAGTTTATGTAGCATTTATTGGGTGACAGAATTTAAATCAGTTGAAAAATTTATAAATTCCAGGACCATAAAAGCATTATGCTGATAGGTCACAGATGTCATGATTCTTTAAAAAATACATATAATGAAAAACTTTGTTTTTAACAATACTTAGATCCCAGAAGCGCTAGGCTACCTATGACCTACGTAGTGTGCTGTGAAAACAGCAAGGTAACGGAGACTAATTTCGTAATCCTCTTTCATCATTAGACTCCATTTCATTTGAATAGATATAAAGATGGAGTGGGAGACACAAAACCTTCATTGGATAATTTACCCATATGGCAGTGGGGCACAAGCCATGTACAGCATCAACGTCAGAAACAGCTAAAATGAAAATGTTTTTTTCAGCAGACTTTACAGGTCTTATTATTTTTATGAGCACACAAAATACAACATGAGGCAGACATATTTACATTAATGTTTAAAGGCTTATTGACCTGCAGAGGGTCTCTTCATTTTGGTTTCTTGCTTAAGTCCACAAACGTTTGCCACATGCAATCATTGATTTCTATCCATGTGACTTCGTTATCTTGCTAATAAGATCACGTATTAAGCCGTTGAGCCAACAGGATTAACTTGTTTTTTTAAAAACCAGACAACGCAAACAGTTGCTTGCAAATAGCCGCTGCGAACACGAGCACCGAATGCATCCATCACTGATGCGGCCGCATGCTAACGTGAAGCACTAACAGCAGCTCATTTAACAGCTGCGGGGATGCCTGGCTGCGGTTCACCAGTTTCCCCTCTAACACGCGTCTTCATTTTTCAAGCACCAGAGCCTTCAAGGTGACGCCTTCCTGTAATTCATTTTGCCGAACCGCTCATCCAACCTGTGGTTGCAAGACAGCTGGAAACCAACCCACAAAACGGTCTAATGCCCCTTTGAATGGGATGCCAGTCTATCGCAGGACACTCACACGTATGCACACGCACAAGGCTCATACGTGCATGCATAAAGACACACACAACAGGTGCAGTTCAAAGACGCTGGAGCACCTGCCCTACTTGTCATCGGACTGACAAAACCAGATGACCTGGGGAAACCCACACTGGCACGAGGAGAACATCTATGCTCCATACATAGTGCAGATGACCCTGCTGCGCTTCAGACCAAGCAGCGGCAGCCTGCTCAGAGTTACCAGACAAGAGAATTATCTCGCTGAGCTAAAGACCCGAGACCCGCACTTGGGGGACTAATCGGACTCATCCTGACAAGCGGAGGGGTGGGGGGTTCTACTGTAATGGCTCTTCTTACCGTCCCACACATACACAAATGCAACACCAGAATCATACCCAGTACTGTCCAGGTGATATTTGACATCATCAATTAGCAAATGTGTAGTATTGACCTATGACTGTGTTGTGTCAAGCACAGAGACGCTGTTCAATAGACAATGTTCAGCACGTTCTGCTGCCGCTGAGCACCGGGTCTTCAGTCTATGGGCTTGGGAAATATCCAACGTGAGCAAGGAGGAGTGAGAGCCGAGTAAATTTAAAACTACCACAAGGGCACTACAATTTCATCATAGTCCGGATCTACATGATTACCCATATGTTATGTGCAACTTCCACAAGTGTAGAATATCATATTTGAAAATATATGTCCATGAGCAGTCAGAATAAACCTGTCTCATTTCAAATTACTCAGTTTTCAAAATGTATTGCTGATGAGTGAACATCTTGTTACAGTATGATCTTCATTAAATGAGGGACCAGTAAGAGAGGGAACATCCAAAACGTTGGGAACATGTTGCCTTTGTCTTGTGGATACTGGTCTGTCACAATTGTTCCCTGTAATCATTGCAGACAAGCTGCACTTCACAGCCACACTATGGTTAACCAGCAAAGAGATGTTTCTGTCGTAAGCTTGCATTCGGAGTCGTTTCTCAGTTCAACTCTCTGATGCCTCACGCCTATGGCACCCCCTCCCCCTATCCATGTAACTGTGTATTCACATAATACAGTAGCTCTGTTCCTTATTCATACGGTATGCCCATACAGTGCTCATACTTTGAAAAATCCCAAACTTGCTTGCTTGACAATCAATTAATCATGCTGCCAACCCCCTCCTCCCCCCCCCCCCCCACAGAAGATGGATGAGTAATTTAAAACTGTGTTTGACAGACAGCATCGCGTTACCCCCAAATGGATGCACAGTAAGAGGTTTCAGTTAACCAAGGGGAAACTTGGCAAGTGCTGCCAAAAAGCTAAAGTCTGAAATTTTAATCCTTGTGCACACAATGCAACAGGAACAACGTCAGAGCGTGTACCATCGACAGAACTACGTTTACCGTGACATTTAGCGGTAAGCACACCGACTGTCATTCCTAAGCACTCATTTACTTTCCATTTATTAGATAACTATGTATATTTGTTTTAGCATTACTCCGTGGGTGATCTACCCTCCGGATAAAAGAAAGCAGCACTCGGTCACATTTATTTGAAGATTCAAATTTCAAGGACAAGGGCGCGTGGAGGCAAACGATTAAGGGGCTTTTCACTAATAAAAGTTCAGCATAATGTCTGAAAACATAACAGCCGCCTGATAATTTAAAATCTAAATAATTACAGTCCGTGTTGACTGACCACCAAAAATAGTAATGGTTTTCTTAACCCCCTGTTACTCGGGCGGGGTGCTGCACACCCCAGTCGATCAGTTTACGCTAATTTCTCACGAGTGGCGCAGCTGTGAGATTTGATGCCATGAGTAGCTGTCAGATCCATAACGCGATGTGCATGGGTGTATAAGTCGTCAGTCGGAGGAGGATGGGCCGAAACAGCAAATTTCAGCGACCTGGGCATTTAGCACTCCAACCCGTAGAGTATTTGGCAAGCTTTGGCTCGGTAAACTTTGGTGTGCTGGGTTTTGTTTGTAGCGTGTAGAACTAGAGTCACATTCAGACTCTGAACCAGAACATATCAGTGACAATGAACATGATACAGAATCAACTGAAGATGATGGTGATGCTAATGACGATGAATCGGAGCAGATGCAGCACAACTACTACTTAGAACAAGACAAATCATTCAAATGGTGAAGACACAACCTCGAAAGCAGGTTCGCACGAGGGCTCATAAAATATTAAATAAATTGCATTTAAAATATTTCTTATCATTTCTTCCTAAAGTGTGGTGGGGTTCAATACACCCCACCCAAGCACTTATGAAAGTTTACGACACCTGAATAATGGAGGATTAATTAGAAAGACTCGCTGACACTTTAGCCTCCTGCACGGAACATCTCGTGTGTTTCCATCTTAAATCGCATCACAGAACCATGAGTCCTGCTAAGACAGGCGAGCAGACGTTTTGAGAGGAAATGCAATAGTAAATACGTGGATGTGGGGAAAAAAAGATCCATTAAATTCTGTTGAAATATTAAGTAATATATCTGTATGTATTTCACATCCCTCTTCCTTTTTATTTGGTTAAAACCTTATGAATGATTTAGCACACATATTGGACTGGAAGGAGAAGATCTTGATGGTCTCCTGTGGCTTAACCGACCTTTCAAACAGTTTTACCAATTCTGTCATCTTTCCATCTTTGGTCTTGTTCATCGTCAACAGCCACTTTCCTTCGCTCAGCAACCCCTCACTACAAACCAGTAATGTAAAAACATCTTTTTCTTTGCTATTCTACAGAGCGCTGTGAGAGAAAAGAATAGGGATGAGCCTGTTAACATTCCATAATCAATTAATCATGCAATTTAATGCTGTCTGAACCACAAACAAGCATACTGGCCAAAGTGAAACCTGTATGTGCAGAACAGAACAATCCGGAACGTCATCTATTGTTTCCACTTATTTGCCGCTTTCATTTTTCTAGTACAGGTAAGGCAGATGTGTGTTTTACTAGTCTTAAGAACACAGCAATCACTAGAACAAAATTACATTATGTGTAAAGAGGTAATTTAAAAATAACAGAGAAAGAAAGGCAAATGCTGATTTTTTTTAGATACTTAGCATTACACAGAAATAAAAATGGGAAAACTGCAGCCGCAATATTAAATAAACGATACAGCTATTCGCTAAATATTCAGGTAAAGGGCGAAAAGTGAGCTTTGGATAAAAATTGACATGCAGCATAACATACAGCTCGGTGCGTGCTATGGGCAGACTAGCTCATTTCTCCATGTTAAAAGGTCAACACGAGAGGATGGAGCAGCTAATAGTTTAATTAACTAGTATACCTTTCCAGCCCTTGGCTGTGTTATTCATCTTCCTGAAATGAGGAGGCCACTGCAATGTTAATAAGAGTCCATCTAGATTCATATTTTTGCGCCCTCGCCGATTGTGGATTGTTTGCATATTTTGGAGCAGGTCGCATTAGCTGCGCAGCCTACAAATTAAATGAGTGTCCCCTTAGGTTTGCAGCTCTGGGTTTCTGTTAGACTCATTAAGCGCACGCACTAAAGAGCATTAAAAGCAGTTTATTAGCCATTCTCGTATTGCAGCAATTTATGTTTCTTGGTATTTTTGTGGAAAGTATCCAGTTGCCTTTAAAGCAAATCTGTTTCCATGCTGACGTTCTCATGTCTGCAGAACTTTCATCTGTGGTTATAGAATGAGTGGGAATGCAGCATGGCTTGCGTCCCATCATGCAATTATCCTGTTGGAGTGCAGCTCGAGGGTCAACTTCTGCCGCACCACGAGCTGCTACGCTTCCAGGAGGCCCAGAAGCCCTCAGCAGCAGCACACGTGAATGGACTGAAATCTTGGCGGTGTCGACTGTCTTGGGGCTCGCTGAGAACCCAGTGCGTGAGCATGAAAAGAGATAGAAGCAAACAGCTCAGTGTTCAGCATAACATGAGGTAGAAACAAGGACAGGCGAATGCCAATGAAGTCGGGTGGGGGGGGGGTCCACAGGACAGGCAAATGACAAGGAAGCGGGAGGGAGCACCTGTGTGTTGTGTTTACATTTGAGAAGTGTTAATGTGGGCAGACAGGGCTGTCCCACAGATGCATCGCTTGTTCAGGTGATTTGATAATGTAACCATTTATCTGATTGGCAGTCCACTGTGTCAGGGCATGCAACATTTGTTCCAGTGGCCTTGAAATTACACGTAGCGATAGCAACTGCAAGGGCTACTACAGCCACATCAGTGAAATAAGCATACTGAGGTGACACTGACAAATGGTTCAAGGCATTTGTCCAACACCTAAAAGAACTCTGTAGGATATTGTTTATTTGACAGTAGTTACTGCATAAAATTTATTTGTGTAAAGGGTTGTCCGATGATAGGTTGGCGTCCTGTCCAGGGCGTACCCCACCTTGTACCCTAAATTGCCTGAGATGGGTTGCGGCCACCTGTGATCCTGAACTGGATAAGTTGCTGGGTAATGGATGGATGGATAAAGGGTTAAGTCAAAAACACTAGAAGGTGATAGAAGATTTCAGTGGAGGAAATAAAAAGCAATAAATAGGCATTTCACTGTCTGTATTTCAACAGATCCACTATAAAACAATGTAAAGCATTACATACATGTAAATAGTTCTTTCACTTGAGCCAATGGCTAAAATACTATGTCCAAAAATAAATCGGCGTAGTAAATCAATATTAAATCATAATTATTCATTCTGACAATAAAGGATGCGTCATGCATGAAGTAAGCATATTAACACAAAAAGCACCCATGGTCACTGTATGAACAGGCTACAGACCAGATAATCATTTTTTTTTTTTATGTAACCATATTTAGTTATTGCTGTTCTACACTATATAAGGGATATAATTATCTCTTTATCGGCTGTTTCTTGTGTGGTTAATGGTTTTTCAATTTAAAGCTGAGAAAGCGCAATACCCGCCTTTGCATCTTGACAATGTGTTTGACTGTTTAGCTTGCAATACGCTGCAAAGGTTTCCATGGGAACAATAAAGAGTTCCCTCTCAGGAAGTTGTGGCCTGGCTGGTTTCAGGAGAAATGCGGGTAATATGCAGTTTCCATGCCAGCCCTCCACATGGCAGGAGGGAGGGCTCAAGGTGTAGATCTAAATTCCTGCTTGAAATATGATGACTGACCAACCAGAGAACATGTAGGGATGCAGCACTGGTGCAAAGGATGACTCATGAAGCATGCGATGTCTAATTAGTCATCTAAAAAAAAACACACACACGAGGCACTCAAGCTGCCTTTCACTCTGTCACTGTATTAAAATGACTGTTCCATGTCCATCAAATTGTTCAGCATCTCAACCACAGTACCTTTTTCTTTCTGTGTGTGTGTGTGTGTGTGTGTGTGTGTGTGTGCACACAAGAGAGAGAGAGAGAGTGAGAGAGTGAGAGTGTGAGTGAGTGACCACACCTGTTTGTCCGTTGGCTGGTGTTACACTACCAGATGCACTGTTTTACATTTAAGATGGCCTCTGCATTGATGGGTGAAGCCACAAACTGGTCCGATTGCCATACTGTATTTACTGAAGTTCAGACTGTACTCAGACGGGTTCTTAATAATCATTCTTCCTGAAAACCCAGAAAAGGTGTCGGCACGGGGGGGGGGGGAGGGAGGGAGGGAGAGAGAGGGAGGGAGAGGGCGAGAGAGAGAGGGAGAGAGAGCGGGGGGGAGAGGGGGGGGGAGTCGAAGGGGC
>JABJVR010001100.1:0-12642 GCA_025773905.1 Chitala chitala
ATTTTCTGTGTAAAGCGCTTTGAGGCACGCTGTTGCGAAAGGCGCTATATAAAAATAAATTGAATTGAATTGAATTTATGTTTTTTAGGTGATAGACTGAGACATGGCTGCAGAAAGACCTCCTGTTGCTAAAATACAACATATCTGTTAGTTCAGTCAGATAGTCAGGGTAATACACCCCATTCTCTTTTCTAGTGCTGATGAAGATCATACTAAACTAGTGACAATGCAAATACAAAGGTATTCAAAGCTTTGTTATTTTTTTAGAAGATTCAGCTTTTTGCTTAAATAGTTCTGCTGATAGTGTGATTTGCAATTAAAAAGTTTGAGTTTGTAGTAAACTATAAAGCAATGAAAAACAGAATTGTTGTCACTTGTGGTATATATATCAGTAAATTACCTTTTATTTGTAAATTGACAATGTCCTGTGTATGTGTGTTTGCTGAAATATTTCTTCTGCTGTGCATCCTACCTGCAAGTTGTGCTGCGATGACTTCCATATTACAAATGTTTTTTGTTTTGCGTTTAGAATAAAATTAGATTGCAATATACATTTTATTGTGACTCAACAGAAAGGCTTGTGAATGATGATAATTTGAAAATTCTGACTTCCTCCACAAAACATTAAACCTTTATATAAGCCTGTAGAAAATGCACTAATCTACTTGCTTTGAAGCTAAAGAATTTACATCTCAAAATGGATGATGTGTTCACATCTTTATATCCATTTGAGGTGAAGCCTAACCCTCTGTGATAATTGCTATGGAAACTGCTTGAAGTCTTGCACTGCATCAGATATTATTGGTCGTTTAAGAAAGCCGTCAAAGAAGGACAGTGAGTAACAGATAGTGGATGGTGAGATGAAGTGAGAAAACCCTGAAGCACAGAGAGTTACATTTCCATTTGGAAAAAAATGTCACCATCTTAGAAAACTTTTTTAATCATCTATCACAGAAGGCCATTGGGGATTTAGTGACATCATCAACATATTCCCCTAGAAACACAGAGAATGTGTAATTACTTGCAACACAGCAAATTAGAGATAATCAAACAGGAACAATTGCTGCACCAGTAATCTTTGCTTTTATGTTTTCTCCACTTTTGGAACATACAGCTACCACGCAAGTAAATAATGAGTTTAACTTAATATAATTGGATACACAAAGCATATAGAACTTAAACATTTCTCTGAAGCACAAACGAAGACAATTTTGCATTTCTACGCGTAATGTATAGTTTCACAAATCTAATTTGTGCCTATTTAAAAATACAGCAGATTAGGTTTGATATCTTGCTGTTCTCAAATGGATCCTTAATTTTGTTTGAGGCTGGCAGTGCTTAGACATTTTTCCATTTACTGTCAAAATGTATATTGTTAATGCAATTTATAATTTTCTATTCTACAAATTTTAGAAGACCGTGCACCACATCGCGCCTGCATTACTGCATGTTGAGCTGTGCATTAGAACTGCAGTTCGATCCTGCTCGTGGTGTTCACTCTCCCATGTCAGTACACCCATTGGCAGCGCTTGTGCACGACAAGGGAAGGTTCTGCCCACAAAATAAGATCTCTGCCGCAATATTTTTTAGTTGTATTAATTTTTTTAATTTATCAAAAGGTTGGTCATAATCTACCCTCCCTGTTCATAAGACCCCCTCCTCCTCCATCCCAGTATTTTAATGTAAATCACATCAGGTTGAAATTGTCTCCATTACCATAAGTGTGATAAAATATTTAACTGTGAAAATGGCATGTTGGACATTTGCCAGGCGATCTTCCAGTAAACAGCGTTTAGGGCTGACGTGTGAGTGATTGTGCACAGCTCCTGGCCTCAAACAGGAGCGAACCTCACATCCTGACTAATGCACTCACCATCAATTATTCCTGCATTTTTTTAAGTGCCAACCACCACCACCCCACACACTTACATCTGTTTCAAGGAATTAATCCAGGTTTAAGTGCTGTCAAAAAAGCATTCAAAACTTATTTCTTTTGTATTATGCATAAGATAGAGAGAAATAGGCTGATAGATGTGGAAGGAGAGGAACCGATTCACTTTGCACAATCCGATTACTGATGCCATCCAAAAAATTTCTGGCGCCAGCGTCTCACTAAATTACGTTTGAACATGTACGTGTAATTGCTGCCATGGTGGACCTGTGCGTCTACATTTCCAAATGGAAGGCAAAGTTACTTCAGGCTGTTTTTTAGGCTGTTTGAGGAAATATAATACCTACAGTCTCTTTCACCCCACACTCACTATTCTAAAGATGGATATAATACAAAAATAAAGTATGTTCTGGCCATTTACAGCTTTTCTTTTTTACAAAAGAGGCAAATGGGCAGAGATGACGTAATTCCGTACAAATCCATGCCAAGAAAGCAGGTAAAATTGTGCATCAGTAAAAGTAGTGTAGCTGCAGCATTTGTATCTGAAAGAGCAGAAAATTGTCGAGGGGGGTGGATGATGATGATGCTGTACCTCTGCTGTTTGAACAAATTCAGAAGTAAACGGACTTCTGATGTAGCAGAAATTTAGTGCTGCAGCAGTCAAAATAGATTTCACAGGTTCTTGGAATATTAGACCAACGTTCGGACACTTACAAAGCCATGTAAGGTGCGTACAATGTAGGTTTAGTTCACGTGCAGCAGTAAATTTAACTATTTTTCCCATCCTAGCCTTGTTGATTAAGGATATCTTTTTGTTACTTACAAACCAACAGTCATCTATAGTGCTACATCTTACCTCTTTTCCCACATGCTCTGATATAAAACACTGCCACACTATACGAGAAAGGTTATAATGGAAATTCAACAGATTTTCTTAGTTTGATTTTTTTTGGACACCCACACCTTTAACTTTTAATATTATGAAAATGACACCTTGGGTAGGTGCCACGGTGGTGTGGTGATTAGCACTGTCGCCACCCAACTCCAGGCCTGGGGTTCAATTCCCGCCTTGGGTCTGTGTGCGTGTAGTTTGCATGTTCTCCCTGTGCTTGGTGGGTTTTCTCCGGGTGCTCCAGTTTCCTCCCACAGTCCAAAGACATCCAGGGTAGGTTGATTGGTGTGTCCAAATTGCGTGTGCACGCCCTGTGGTGGGCCGGTGTCCCCTGCCCCGCGCCCTGGGGTGGGCCCCTGCGACCCTCGCCAGGAATAAGCAGTTAAGAGGATGGATGATACTTTTGGTTTGTTTTGGTGAGAATAAATGAAACTGTATTAATTCAGCTGTAAATGTGTTAATTAAACTGATATGCTCTCCAAGCTAAATAATACTGTCATTCTAATAACAGCACTTATTCAGTTCTACAGACTGAACACATAGATTTTTGTAGCTTCTCATCACACTGTGGGGTTAATCCAAAACCACTGTTTGTAAAACAAAATAAAGCCATATCATAATGTAAAAAAAAAAAACGTTCCCATATTAGATTGCTAAATACCTCCCCACAAAAACTGTTTTAAAAGCATAAATGGCAGCAAATCATCAACAGGATGAGGCTTAACAATAATATCTTAATGAGGCTGTAATGAAAGCTTCATTTGAAAAAAATCAACCTTTTCACTCCTGACCTACATCTGTTAAAGCCGGCAGTGGAGTAAGTGAACCCACACGAGCTCACGCAAAATCCACACCGTCTATGCTGAAAGCCAGATACAAACCCAGGCATCTGCAGGTGTCAGACAACAACATGAGCTGCAGAGCCACCATACCCCCCAAGGTGATTATAGAGTGAAGAAAAACAGACTAAGAGGGACTATACAGACACCCTCGCTCCAAACATTGGCAGCGTGTTCTAGCTGGAGGGCTGCTTACTCCTGAATAGGCCAGCTGGTGTGCTGGTGTGGATTTTCCCACAGAAACACTAGCACGGTTCTGCCAGCTGAGGTGAAAGCACAGCGTATGACTAAATTCATTTCCCAGAGAAGCTCACTGGTAGGTGTTTGCTTCATGAAAGTGCCAGATGAAAAATATGGTTAGTGTAGTCAAAATCTCTATCGTCTGATGCCCAAGTCATAGAAATTGATAGGTTTTATTTCAGGTAATTTAAGGATGTGTTTTTATTACACCTATCATGGTTATTGCTATCTATGTTTTAAAGACCATCTGATCACCATCCCTGTCATCTGTGAGGCGTAAGAACAGTGAATGTATTTTTTCGGATTTTCCTCACCGATCCATTTATTTCTCACATTCCAAGTGCCGCAAAGGAGCCTTGCCTTAAGTGATGAATCATCTAACCTAAACCAACAAAAAAACACTGACATGAATTCACTTTTTTTTTAACATCTACCATTAGCTACGAATGTTTTATGAGCTAGTATATTTTAATCAGATATCTCAGAGATAACTCATCTAGCTAAGCAACCCAACAAAAGCCAGATGTGGAGTATTTTAAAGCAGAAGTGTTTTTGGTAAAGATTTCAGAGTCTTCTCCATTCTTTCTGCAGTCCCAGGTAGAATGTTGTTCATCTGTTACTATTGTCAAAGCTTGTCTCGAGACAACACTGATGTGTCCTATTTGGAGGATGTGATCCCTCTAGGACAGAAGCATAGGGAGACCCTGGGTTATAGAGGCTTATGAATTTCCCTCTCAGCATTAGTGGGGGTGTCCAAAGGAGTGCGAACCACTCGTTTGTCCGCAGCATAACCGAAGCTTTGCCAGAGGGACTTCGAGAAAGCTATTCAATGCACTGTATATAAGAATTAATCAGCCTGCCCTCCATTATCTTCAACTAGTCCAAAACACTGCGGTGCGCCTTTTAACCAACACTTCCAGAAGCTCTCATATACTAACTGGTGTTCTCTGCTCACTTCTGTCACTCCGGATGCATTTTAGAATTCATTACAAACTGCTGCTTTTTGTTTTTAAAGCCCGTAATGGTCTGGTGCCGTCATATTTATCTGATCTGGTAATTTTACGTAACCACCGACGTTCACTTAGATCATCTAACCAGCTGCTGTTAGAAGTTCCCAGATCAAAACATGAATGCTGGAGTGATACACCTGAATTATGGAATACTTTACCCTCTGATCTGTGCTCAGTAACTGTGTACTCTCTTTTCAAAATTAATAACTATCAATCTTTTGGTACTTAGTAGAGTGTTCACTGTATTTTTCTTATATGTATTTTTTCTATATGTTTTGTAATCTCTTAGTTCTTTGTGTCATGTTGTCATTGTGTGTTTTGTGTGTGTGTGTGTGTGTTTGCTTTGTAAACCACCTAGGGCAACTTTGTGCTTGTTGTTAGGCGCTATATACAGTAAATAAAGGTTGATTTGATTTCAAGCTGCAAGACGGGTGTTAAATTGAACAGCTGTCTGGTGTAGGGGCTCCAATCGAAGCTGCGTCATGTTTACTCCCAGTGCTGTTCTCTGGACAAACACAAGGTGGAGAGGTAATTTATCCATTACTTCAGGGAAGCTGCACTGGCCAGGAATGAAGCCCAGATGTCCCACATGGCACTGAACTACCTAGGGCAACTTTGTGGAAACCCTGTTAAGACTTTTGTTAAAAATATTAAAGATGTTACTATACAGTATATTCCTTTTGCAGCATTGGACATACTAGTGTTTCAAAAGGTCACATAACTGACAATTTTAAATTCAGTTTAATTATGTGATCATTGTGTGCTGTGGATTCTAGCATTGAATTTAATTGTTGCTGAAAGAAGATTAAGTCATTGGGAAAAAATGGATATTATTTAATGTGAACTTTTTGGTTTGAACCTTAATAGATAGGAAATTGCTTATGTGTGTTTTTTAAAAAACCAAAAGGTCCACAAAACTGGAACCAATCATGTCTCTTTCAATGAGGTGTAGAATTTCTATTCAGGGTTGACAATCTGAAGATCTGGGAGCAATTGAAAAGTCTATCATGGTCAGTTCTCATTATTCACTCCTAGTGTTTCTGCCATTTTAAGCTTTCTGAATTGCAACAAGTAAACAGTCCTTTTGCACATTGCGACAAAAGGACAAACAAGATGTGTTGAATTTAAGTATGTGCGGTGCAGTGCTGATGTGCAGGATGTGAGCAGCACGTTCACTGCGTTTTCCTGTCAGGACACCGGACTGTGATGGTCCTCCTGAGTGAGTCATCTGGCCCTCTGCAGCCTGTTTCCACCTCTCCCTTATTGTCACATGTGCCAGATTCTACTTCCTGTTGAGCCACAACCTCATTCACAGGTTCTTGTGTTTTTTTTTTATCCTTGATGCGTTACTGTTGGTAAGAAAAAAACATATGCTGACTCCCTGTACCCTGTCCCCTAGTGCTTGGTTTTTAATGATTTGTTGCACGATGTGAAGGCTGTTGTACATGTGCATATGTACATTTTAAATGTACATTTTGTGTTATTTTCAGTGTTCAGGAAGCACTTTATGAGATGTATCAATACCTGTGAGTTGGCTGCTTAAAGAACTTGTAAGTAATATGATATTCACACAATTACAGCTTTTCAAAAGCCCTAAAAGACTAACTATAATTTTTAACAGGTATCCACTTAAGTGAAAAATGGTATATATGGATATATATATGTAGGCAATATATGGATTGCATTTTTCTGCCTTTGATATCAAAGGAACACATGCTGGAATAAATCAGTGACGGTTAAATGAATACGTAATTTTTCTGGATTAAATTATCCAGATCCATAGTGCATGTCATTATATTGATGATATTGGATAAATGATTATGCACAAGTTAAAAACAAAAAAGTCACTAGCTTTCTCCCAGACTGAGCAGAACCTGTGCCGGTCATTAGTGTAATTAGATGCTCAGCCATTGAACTGATCTATGTTTTTGTCAGCTTGTGCGTAGCTCAGGCCCTCCTCGTATGACCCAAGACCCCATCTTCTCACTGTTGCCTTATCTCTCTCAGAATGTGCCATTGCAGTAAATTGGTTTTTCTTTTCAGTGGTGCTGTTCAGAATGTTTACTCGTCTAAATAAAGGCTTGCAACATTTAAAATATCTCAGGATGTTGAGGTTCTAAAACTGTTAAAATGCTAGAATTTTGAACTCTTTGCAGAAAACTATGTCGTATGGTGGTGTATTGCTGCCACCATAGAAAAAAAAGATCACTTTTGTGTTTTAATATCAAAACTTTTCTTGTTATAATATAAAAACCGCCAATCAAGACATAAAACAAATAAGAACTAGCCACACAAAACGGAAGAGTCCAGTTAAGAACTTGGCAAAAACTTCCTGTCAAAACAGGTATGATAAAGTGAACACTCTGCGTAACTGAATATTGTATGGCATGTCCAGATAATATACTCCAATAAAAATGTACATTGTGGATTTTTTTTTATAGTTACATGTTCAAATTTTTCAAAATTGCCCAGTGTAAAGTTATGATGGTTCTATTGCAGACTCCAGTCAGGACTCATGGACCCTGATCAGGACATCACAGCTTGCTCACACACACACACACACACACACACACACACACACACACACACACACACACACACAAGACAAAGCAGGGGACATTTACAACATATGGCTCTACACATTTATTGTAAAATTAACTTGGATGTACAGCTGAGGCTTTCCACAAAATTATTATGCAGAGTATTCATGCTTCACAATATATAGTACAATTAAACATAGTCAGTTAATAAGGAAGAGATGCTACAATGGATGGAAAATGTTTCAATAACCATCACAGACGTTTTATGTTATACCTGTTATCAAATAATCTGATTCTGTACAAAGTAGGAATAACAACATTGATCTCATCAGACTGATGGTAGCCTGCAATGACTGGTCGATATCAAAGTGCAAGAAAGAGGATGTATATATTTATTATTTATTTATTGTCTTCTTGTTTGTTTGTTGTAAGTGGCCAATAAATAACGATCTAAACTGCAAATATTTTTTTGCTTCTTTGTGTTATCTATTTTGTTTCCAAGTTCCATTTTCTATTTACTGTTACGTATTTTATGTACAAACAGCAGACTGTCTAGTTCTTTTCTGGCTAGCCAGCATTTTTGTGTACATAATCATTCTCTGCCCCACCTTAACTGGTCTTAAATAGATGTATTCTTTCAATGGCAAATAGAAGGTGGTCAGCAGAAATATCTCAGCTTTGTAAACTTCATTAGAATTCACTGGCTACCAGCTTTCCTAGAAGTGAAACTGTTAGAGACCTTCTGTTAGACACATACACCATACAAACAGCAGTCTGGCCACAGTTTTTACATCAAAACAGTTCAGGAATGTTATGTATATTTGTTAATATTCGTTCCCATACATTTTTCTCTGACCATGATATCAATGATTGTACATGTATAGTCTTGAGGTATTCTACTTTAGCTGTAACACATTTGGAGATGCCATTTCTCCCCTGAATGTTCTAGCACACATTTTTAAGTACTCAGAATGAACACACTCAGCCACTTGCTGTGGTTACCTCCAACTTGCTGTGGTTACCATAAGACATATTTCAACTACAACAATGCATTTTATTAGACCCTGGTGTCACTACTTTTAAAGACTGTACTTCAATGCATTGTGCACGAAGGACTACACCAGAATGACACAACTGCACTACAACCTCCCAGTTTATGCTTTGCTGCAAACCTTTTTCTCAGGTTTTGATACAACAATCTAAAATTTTACCAGTTTTCTTGTTATATCATCTTTAACACAGGCATCCCTTTAGTATTTGAACTTAAAATTCAGTATAACAATGTTTATTTAAATAAAATCTGAATAAAAGTGAAAATGCACAAGTAGAAATAAAGTAAGCGGTGTCCGGCATGGGTTGTTTCTGGATAATTTCCTGTTTCATGTTGATGTTATGTTTTTTTTTTTTTTACAACAAAATTAACAACAAAAGCAAAGTTACAGCTAGCAAAATTCACAGTTTGTCCTGTTTTTTAGACATCAGATTCCCTAGTGATCTTATTTTAAATTATTTGCTGTTATCATTTGTAACATAAATTTCATTATTCAATGTCATCGTGGAGAGAATGTAAGAAAATGTAATATGTGTTTTACAGTGCTTTGTGACATTTGGGAGAATGTGGTTGGGGGCTGTTCTGATGGGATGGGAATCCTTCATTATTTTTGTCATTTAATGCATTGGAAGAACTGTTTTTTGACCTACATTTTTTAAATTTACATCATTATTACTGTAAATCATGGACTGCTTATTAATTGTCTTGGGTTCAATGGGTATTTAGAGTGAGGACATTTGGAATCCACTCTGCAATGGGTGTAATAATAGGTATGACAAACTCAGTATGCAGCTCAGGTTACCTGTAATGTCACATTTCTATTCAGTTCAATTCAATTTATTTTTATATAGTGCCTTTTACAGCAACGTGCCTCAAAGCGCTTTACAGAACAAATTGCAGATCTTAAAGAATTACAACAATAGGAATAAATATGAATATTTCTGTTCCTGAATAAAAAAACAAAGCCATTTCCAATGCACTAAAGGCAGCTGTCCCTGTTTTTTGTGGACATGAAAAAATAAGAAATTTGGTTTTTTTTTTTTTTTTCTGTCAGGTTTGAGGTCATTTATGGACATGTTTTATTTATGTACTTGGCTGTTTTTACACATTTCCTTTCCAGTTTTCTGCACATTATCTTCAGCGTTTCTACAGAATTTATTGTTTATGCAAGTCCTTTTACATTGTTGTTTGATTCTGGTTTTGGTTTTCAGAAATGTTAAATGGTTTCATATTTTCATTTTTACCATCATAAGACACGCTATTGTTATCAGTCAATGTGGTCATGATGTTTGACAAAAACTGACAAGATAATTTTCCATCTTATCACGTTGTAAAATCTCATAGTTTCAGCGTTATTTGATAGATAGGCAAGACTATGAAACCATTGTTGCTCATTCTGGTACGCTTGTGTGGTATAGTTTCTGTCCCATAACTGCTGCGTTTTTGAAATGCTCAAGGAGAACAAAAACAACTGCATAGACTTTGTGTGGAGAGTGACTGAATGGGTTTGCTATGCCCTTATCTGATAATGGCTGGCTGTTTGGTTTGGTTCCGCGAGCAGTGAGAAGGGCTGCGGCCCACGCGCTCCCCTGTCAGCTGCATGCTCTCACAGCAGCTGTGCTCTGCGTTCCTCTAAAGCCAAGAGTGGAGCTGTGGAAAAACACTGCCTCTCAGCCTTTCTTGCAAAATAGGAAGGCAAACACTCAGCAAGTGATAGCACACTCAAGTCAGGGCAGGTTTTCCAGCGCTTACCGGCCTCGGTGATGCGCTTTTTCTGAGGTATTTTATTATTCAGAGCCTTCACATGGATTGGTGAGAAGCTGTAGGATTATGTTTCCTATATTTCCCAACTGGCAGAATAATAAGGTGCTGTTAAACTAAGCAGGTTATCTGATGATAAGATGAGGTAAAAAAAATTTAAAATAGAATAATTATTTGTTTTAAGAACCAATTGTGATGAAAGTATTTAGTGATTAATTGGTGCACTGTTGTGCCCTGTGGTGGGTTGGCGCACCGCCCAGGGTGTCCCCTGCCCTGCACCCTATGTTTCCTGGGATGGGCTCCAGGCTTCCTACGACCCTAAATTGGATAAAGTGGTTCAGAGAATGGATGAATGGACGGATGGTGCACTGTTTATCAGACTTTGAAGTGAACAGCTGTGATTCTGTCCAAAAGTCTGGCACAGGAATATTGTCCAAACAGAATTGGACTCCTGTGACTTTGTGTGCTTTGACAATATCAGTTAGATAGAGAGTTTAATCTGGGAAAGTAAATGCTGAGAAGTCATGAAGTGTGATGAAAATCATATTATTATTATTATTATTATTATTATTATTATTATTATTAGTGAATGATACATTTAATGTCATACATTTATAGTGGCTGCTCTCATTTGACAAACATGTGGGCATGCCTGAAGGACTGGACCCAACAGGGAAATCGTCTCTATTACAAATATTACAACAAAAACTGAGATGAAACAACTTTGTTGTTGTTGTTCAGCCGTTTGGTCGTGTCTGACTCTTTGTGACCCAATGGACCAAAGTACGGCAGGCCTTCCTGTCCTCCACTGTCTGCCCAAGTTTACCCAAACTCATGAAACATCTTTACAAAAATATAAAGTATCTATGTAAATTTTACATTTCTAAATCTAAAAACCTAAATTAGGTTTATATACACTTTACCCTAGATTCAGCTTTAAATAGTGTTCTAGTTCTAACTGCAAACATATTTAAAGCACAATCACAAGCAAAAAATACTTAGGTGCTTCACAAATGGGAATGACTCCAGCAACCAGGCATTGAGAAGTTAGACCTGGTCAAGATCACTGCCCTTAATATCAGGTTACCTTGCGTCATTGCTGGTTTGTCATCACCTTGTATTTTTGGTTGCCAATAATTGCCATTCGTTAGCCAAAGTGGCTGATACTCGTCTTGTCCATTTAAACCCTGTATTGGTGATGCTAAAAGAGCTGTCATTGTTCACACTCACACCCAAACAACTTGTGTTTTTGTTAAATTGTTAAGCCGTTAATAAGATGGATTCCAGTTCGCCAGCCTTCCTGTGCCACATGGCTGTGTTCCCAGATTTGGTCTATATGTCACTCACATTCTCCAAACCACAGTAATAAGCTTAATGCAGTACAGCATGAATTACTCTGCTTTTCTTGAGACTCCTTCAGCATCCAGCTTGGGCTGGCATTTCAGTCTGCCTTACTGTGCTTAATACTACTTTTTATGCTGTGTATGCTGCTATTTATGTCTTTATATTTGACTGTTATAACTGTGCATCCAAAAACTCTTACCTATTTTTTTCTCTGATGGCTGCATGCTTCTGTGATTAGGGCAAGTAATTACAGAGTTTCACACCACAGAACTAACATCAATCTGTGGTTTAAGATTTGCCTCTACATACAGCATTAAACAGAACTGAATCCATGTTCTTTTTTATGCTTGTGAATTGTGTCTTTAAGGATGCATTTAGGATGCATTTAAGTGTATTGAGACATGCTAAAAAGTAGGATTAACAAGGATGTGGTCATAGCCAAACAGTAGAGCATCATTACTGTAGTGCAACAATGAGTATTTTGGCTGCAGTAGCGAACAGAAACTAAAGGACAAACCCGACCTCCTCCTGTTCATTTGTGTACAGCAATATTCTCTCCTCTCTTCAGGCCAAGTCATGTGGTCAACAGTTATTTCCTCTGACCATGTGCTAATCCACTTTGCAACAAATGTGAAGGGATGTCTGGAGCGATTAAGAGGCAGGTTGCACTGGGAAGAGCGGGCATGAGATTTAATTAGTGTGATCTTAGCCTCTTCTCTCTGGCTGGGAAGTCAAAGTGGGCACACCCCAGCAGGACAGTTTTCAGCAATGTTTCTCACAGTTTCCCAACCTGACTGCACATACAGCACACACACACACACACACACACACACACACACACACACCTATACATACACATACACTCACACATATACACACACATGCATGCATACATTTACAGTCCCCTCACACATCTGAGTACATGCTGGTCAGATAGGTGGGGCCACTGTAAAAGTATGATATTAAATGTAATATCCCACAGAGGCACTGGATAAATTGTGTGTGTGTGTGTGTGTGTGTGTGTGAATAAGTCCTTTAAGTTTATTTTCTTTCTTCAGCTGGGCTTGTTAAAAT
>JABJVR010001101.1:0-19798 GCA_025773905.1 Chitala chitala
ATGAATAGATCAATTTTCATATATATATATATATATATATATATATATATATGAATAGTGAATTCAAAATTCCATGTTCTGTGCTATTTGTTCATCAAACATATTCTAAGCTCTGAATTCAGTTTTTGTAGAAGCACCTAACCTTAAAACTTGTGTACTATCTCAATGTCATCTTTCACTGATTTTTTTTTTTTTTTTTGGGCAGATTGGCTTAGACACTAAAGAGGATTAATTTTTTGATCACACTTTTTCCACCACAATGATTCAGCTTGGTGCTTTGATTTGGCATTGCAGGGACACTCGCCTATTTTACAGCTACTTCAGTGTAGCTTCTGCCCTTGGTATTTTTGAAAGGTCTACTCATAAACTGATGCACAGCTAACTGCATGGAAGGGTCTGAACGGGTGCATCCAAAATTGTGATGAATTCAACATTGCACATGCCTTCAGAAAACATTATTGTTTAATTGGTCATATTTAAAGCTCATAATCTATGGGCCAAATGCTCTGAGACATCACGCCGTATGGCTGTCCCACCTTAGGCGTCCTTTATCGTTCTGGGCCAGAGGGTCTGACTGGTTCCCACTGGTGTCACGTAGTCAGCTGCCCTGCAGTCACTAACGACAATATCGAACTGGAGTCCCGGGGGGGTCCCATCTGCTCTCCACCTGCACAGAGATGCATGATTACCTGGTCCCAGGCCCACCAGGCCTGTGAAGCTCACTGCCCACGGTAACCATGGAGACGAGAGGAGCACAAAGATCCCTTCTTTGCAAAGGCAAAGGAATGGGGGAATTCTGTACACAGTTGGCATCCCCCACCCTCCCCCAGCAATTCAGTCACAGGCTATTGATCATTTGTACTTGAGCTGCCTTTGGATGACATGCAAGCTTTGTGTATTTGAACATGTATATTAAACAAAATACCTCAACAGTCTTTTGTGAATGTAAGAGGCACCATGTTCTGTTACATTATGAATCCACTGTTCCCCAACATAGGTTACAGTCAGACTGTTGTAATACCTACTATTTTGTAATTAGTACCAAATGACAAAAACTGGCTGATTATTCATAAAGAAAACTAATCACCAGACTTATTTGAGTTTTAGGCTAATCATTATATGTCATCACTTCCGGACACTTCTCCAAAGACTAGCTGTTGATATTTATTTGGTGACTGTAGTTATGTGTCTGTTACCTACGCTCCCTGGGATAGGCTCAAGGTCCCCCAGTGACAATACACAGGATAAATGTTAGTTGAAAAACAAATGAACAAATAAATTGTAAATGTTTGGTGAAATCTGCTGACCAAATAACTCCCAGCTAGGCAATGTGTCCTGAAAAGCACTCCAGTAGGTAATTATTAGCGCTAGTTAACCAAACCCTCTTTGAAACTATTCTTAGACAAGCCTGTAGTTACAAAAAAACCTAGTACTATTCATGTGATTATGCTAAAATCCATCCATCTATCCATTGTCCAACCTCTTATCCTGTTCAGGGTCACAAGTAGCCTGGAGCCTATCCCAGGCAGCCTAGGGAACAAGGCAAGGGACAACCTGGACCCATAATAGGGTATTATCCTAAAAACAATATGCTACAATTGTTTTAGATACATGTAACTTGTAAAAACTGTCACCTGAAATAAACAGGCTAGACAAAAAAGGAGCTTTGTACACGAAGACGACAACTTGAAGAAAAAAAACTGACAGTTTGAACAGCTTTACAAAAGAGAATCTTTTATACTCCTTTTTAAATGTTTAGTCCTTCTTTTCAAAACCAGAATTGAAACATCTCATCAAACAAACATTCCCATTATCTTCTGTATTCTTTGTAATCCCCAGCCTGAACATCTCAGGCCGAGCTGTGCATTACTATATTATCTTCACATCTATGCTCTGTAAACAGACAGTGACCTTGCTCTGTTGCACAGCTGTGTCAGATGGGGGCCTGACTTAAATGCAAAATGCGGGACATGCTGCCTTGCTTGCCACTTATGAAGGGCTCTGGCTTTCTGCGATAAGGGAGGCTCCGAGAGTCTTTTTCCTGTCGCTTCTCCATTCACAGCTCTGTTCGCTCACATCAGGTCGGCGCAGTATTCATGAAAGACTGTTTTGTTTTTGAATGCCCAGTAAACTGTGATTTAACTCAGTATTACAAAGTAATATTGTATTACACAAAATGTTTCAGAGACTAACATGTCTTTGATCTTACAGGAATACACTTTTGAAATCCATGTTCAAAACTAAATACCATCAAGTCCCTATTTGTTCTTTTCTTCCTATGTGTGGTTTTGCGATGTTTGAGTACGTACATATAATCTGTGGAGTCATTACACATTTTTAGTCCTCTCTAACAGAAACGGTTAAAGATATCTAAGGCATAATAAATTGTTGCCAGAAAACCAAACCCCTTGAGTGCTGTAAAGCGGCCGTATTTTGCCTTTCTGTGTTAGCTTGTGCTTTAGGTAAGCACCTCTGCGATTTAGTACCTCGTCTTCGACTGGGTTTACCATCTTTGGTTGTTCCTTGCCTCCCAAAGTCCCCCCCCATAACGCTGCCCCTTTGCTGCCGACCTAGAGCCCCGCGCGCCGCCCGCTGGCACGACCATGTCCAGCGACACAGTCTCCCTCTGTGAGGTGGGTGGCACAAGACTTCGAGCGTCTTTTGAAGAATGACTGTGCTCCGCTGGCCTTAAACGGCCCCTGTTCTGTTCACAATTTAAACACACGCCTTGAGCGGCAAATGCAAACTGAGCTAAAAGCATTCCTGCTTCAAATACAGAGCGCGCAGAACATACACAGAGCACACAAGGATATACGCTTGGTTTAAGTGACAGCAGCGCACGGTCTGGCGGCCGTTAATGTCATCACCAACCCTAGGGTGCAAAAGATGCCATTGTATTCAGTTAGTGCTCATCTCAAAACCGTGGCGATTATAATTCATAGTTTTCCAGTATTTCGTTTCAATTTTGCAAATGCCATCTATAATATTCCATTTCCCCTTTCGATCAAAATTTGCTTTTATTTCCATGTTTTCATAATTTGACACTGGCCATTTTTTTTTTTTTTTTCTTTTTTTGAGAGAGAATTCAAGTTTGAACTGGGCAATTGCACATTTGCTAAGAAGAATAAATATGGTATCCATGCTAGGAAAATGTCATTTAAGAGGATTTTGTTGAGGTCACTTTTTTGCATTTCATGTTTGTGAAGTTTGTTAATTGTGGAACACTTCAAGATAAGCAGAATGTGGCCTCTGCTGGTCTTACCATAAAGCTTAATTTATACTGTTATGTTCAGACAAGGAGAAATGATTTGCTGGGGTTTGTACTTTGCACTGCAGTCCATTTAACCAGAGATAAACACCATGGATTTCTACATTCCATCCCATCCACCAATAAAATATGTAGTCTATGGAATCAAAGATGGTATTTTTAATTTTGGGACATGATAAGACATACTCGCCCCGCCCTGGGTGTCCCCTGCCCTGCGCCCTATGTGCTTTGGGATGGGCTCCAGGCTTCCCCGCGACCCTCACCAGGAATAAGCGGTTAAGATAATGGATGGATGGATGGATAAGACATACTGTGGCCTAAAAATTGGAATAACACTTTCTAAGTAATCATGTTCGGAGCTTCATCACTACTTGTTCTTTCTACCCTACCTTTTGTCCGCAAATGGAAAATTAATTGGGTTGGGTCTGTTGCCTGTATTCTACAGTAGCTTTCTGAACAGCTGAACAAAGACCCATGAATAGACGTGTGCTTCTGGAATCAGTACTGTATATAGCAATCCCTGATTTGCATTATTCTGGTAATTTGTTAGAGAAAACCTAGCGGTGGTGGTGGGGGGCATGAAGATGTTAACCTTGTGGAAGTAGCAGAGGTAGGTTTTCTACAAAAGCAGCCAGAGGTTATCAGGACAGGAGTGTTCCTTAAAGGGTTTTAATCCAGCAGGCTAATCCTCCTGTCTGGTAACTTTGTGTGGGCTGTGGTGCACGTGTTTGAACCCTGGCAAAGCTATCCCTGTTGTACATTAAAAAGATATTACTCAAAAGCCGAGAAGGGCACATTGCTTTATTTCGTATTGCCTTTTCATGCATGTTTTGCTTGTCTGTCAAAGTCATGGCATGGAATTCCACACAGGACGTTTCAAAATTCAGTAACAAAAAGTTCACTCTTGATGGGTTCTACAGAACACTTGATATAAAGTCTGATGGATAAATTATGATGTAATCACTCTGACTTTCCACATTTGACTGTATGGATACCTGCAAAAACAGACATTCCATACGTCTGCTGGAGTCTTATTACGTGTTATTGCAGTGTGCTCCTCAGAAATTAAGCACAAGTGTAGCCTATGAACTTCATACTAAATCACATTTTCTTTTCCCACATTTTGGAAAATATAACATTGAAAACAATTGGGTGTAAATGAACCTACAGTGTTCTTAGTATACAAATAAGGAATAAAGGGAGTCCCTATAGGGATAGGGGGAAAAATGAAATTTAAAAAGTTAGATACACAGGGATGCCTGTGTATTCTTTGGTTGAAAAAAGATGGAAATGGGAAATGGGCCCAAATCAAAATGAGCGCATCAAAACTTTAAGAGTGAAAAACTGGAGTTCTGTACTTTGCTTGCTGCTCAAGTCTATAAAATGTATACCAGTTTTGTATGATCTCTTAACCAACCGACCACTTTGGTGTCCCAAATGTGCTTTTTCAGCTGGTCCACATCCCTGTAAACTACATACAAATAAATATGTTGTCAACCCTGTAATGTTCCAGTCAATGTAGCACAGAAACCACCCTCTGACAAACCAGACACGTTCACTGTATTGTAACCAGACTTAACCTTCATAATCAAAGCATTAACATTATCATGTGCCTAACCATCACATGCCTATATCATTCACAAAGTGTAAGGGTTTCAGATTACATTTATACATTCTGTGTCAACCAGACTATTAAGAGAATTTATCTATTTTATCTCTAAGACTGTATTTTTGTAGTAAAGATGTGGTGTTATTTGACAACTGCGTTATGGTAACCATACTTTGTTAATGGCTGGGTAGTCTTTGGTCTTGGGCACGCGTTTGTCCTTTGATCTTCTGAAAGCTGTTACATTTGATGGTGAACCGATTTATCTTCACCCTCTCCATAAGGATGAGTATGACCCACTTTTATTTATGAACTAACAACCCCCTGCACCAAACATGTACCCATATTAACACATCTTATTTTCAGAGGCTAGGCCATGTTTATTTCAGTGGAATTTGAAAAGAAATAACTCAGTTCGGACAGTGTTCATTTCCGTGTCTAAGAGAACATTATTGTAGGCTTGGAATGCCATTTTACTGCAGAAAACTCCAGTGGGTCCAATTTAAATATCTGCCTCACAACATTGTACTGCGGTGCTCCTATATGCGGGGATAGCTTGAGCATGCTTTGGCTCATTAGGCAGAAATGGCTTCCTGCCCAGCTCCCGTCACAAATGGCCTCTGAGTCACAGCACAGAGTCTGTGCTGCAAAGGTACAAAAGCTTGCTTCAGAAGAGAGAGTGGCAAAGCAGTCACTGCTGTCATGAGTACTAGCCTGCTTAATTACACAGATATCTTCAGGTCGATGTCAAAACACTCTGAGTCAGGATGGCCATATATAGGCTTTGGAGAGGAAATGACGTCTTTTTACATCAGAGACTCATGAAAATGTTAATATATATACATATATATTCAGTTATAGAAACAGATTGCATTGCCTGTTCTACCAAATATTTTTACCTAATGTTACTGATTCTTCTGTAATTGACCCATGCAATGTAAAGCATAATAGAAACGTATCATATACATGTTCAACACTTCCAATTAACTGGTATACAATACAGTACAGAAGAGTAGAATAAAAACGCCACCTGCTGATAAAAAAATATTACTGCAATTTAGAGGCATCCTTCACGATAAAGCAACCAGCCATGTCTTACCCACACAGTCATGCATATGGCTTACTTTCCACAGCATCCATCCTAACAATATATTTGCAGTTGTTATCAGTGACAGGTTCCATTGGAAAAAAAAAAACCCGACATCTGATTAACTGGTGTTCTATTCAATTCCAAATGCAAAACTGAAGCTCGTCTCTTTTTCTAATGTAAAACCTGAGCCAGGTCATAAGGTTGCTGTGGAGCACTGGGTTGGGACCAGGAAAACACGGCTTCTTTGCTCTCGACAGTACAAACACATTTTTGATGATCACTGGATATGGCTTCAGAATAATTTTAAGTCTGGTGTGCAGAGGCATGTTACACTGATTTGATTTCTGTTATTGGTACGCTGCATTTATTGCTTTTGATTGCTATTGTACAACTCTAAAGCACAATGGTTCTAGTTACTTCCTAAAGATGCAGTATATCTTTCACACGGAAACAATAATTGACATAATGTTTAAATGCAAAAGCTACGTTTACATTAGCTTCTGGCAGCCTCTAGTGATGCTGAGAGTATTTTGATGATCTGATCCAGTTACTTGTCATTATTACACAATTTACTTCCAGTGCTATGCCTTTTTCCACTGCACAGTCCTGGAAATGGAAGTGAATACACTCCTAAGAGTTGTCTTTGAATTTATTTCAAACAATGTTTGTATGCTGTTGTTTTGTGCAGTTGTTCACTGGGTAGTTTTGTTGCCTCCCACCTCCAAGGTCCTGGATTAGAATATGGCTCTTGACTGTGTGGAGTTTTAATGTTCTTCCTGTGTGGCTTTACTCTGGTTTCCTCCCACAGTCCAAATCCAGACATTTAGATGAATTAGCAACCCTAAAGTTCCCCTGGTACATGAGTGTAGGGGCCCCGTACAGGATCTGAGCAACTTTGATAAGAGCCAAATTATGATGGCTAGATGACTGGGTCAGAGCAAATCCAAAACTGCAGCTCTTGTGGGATGTTCCCGGTCTGCAGTGGTCAGAACCTACCAAAAGTGGTCCAAGGAAGGAAAAATGGTGAACCAGCAACAGGGTCATGGGTGGCCAAGGATCATTGATGCAAGGGGGGGGGGGGGGTTAAGGCTGCCCCGTGTAGTCCAATCCAGTGGAAGAGCTACTTTAGCTCAGATTTCTAAAAAAAAGTTAATTCTGGTCAGAACACACATTAGGGACTGCAGAGTCGCAGACCAGTCAGGGTGCCCAAGATGACCCGTGTCCACCTAGAAAAGCACCCACAATGGACACGTGAGCGTCAGAACTGGACCATGGCGCAATGGAAGAACGTGGCCTGGTCTGATGAATCATGTTTTCTTTTACATCATGTGGATGGCCAGGTGTGTGTGCGTTGCTTAAGATGGAGTGTGTGCATCGCATGCCTGGGGAAGAGATGGCACCGGGATGCACTA
Source organism: Chitala chitala (assembly GCA_025773905.1). Classification (NCBI taxonomy): domain Eukaryota; kingdom Metazoa; phylum Chordata; class Actinopteri; order Osteoglossiformes; family Notopteridae; genus Chitala; species Chitala chitala. The sequence goes on from JABJVR010001101.1 coordinate 7,377, forward strand.
TGGGAAGAAGGGCCAAGGGAGGCAGTGTAAGGCTTTGGGCAATGTTCTGGTAGGAAACCTTGGGTCCTGCCATTCATTGTGGATGTTACCCCTTCATGGAAACAGTATTCCCTAATGGCAGTGGCCTCTTTCAGCAGAATAATGGATCCTGCCAGAATGCAAAAATGGTTCAAGAGTGGTTTGAGGAACACAACAAGGAAGGCGTTGACATGGTCTCCAAATTTTCCAGATCTCAATTCATTTGAGGATGTGTGGGATGTGCTGGAAATTCTGATCCATGGAACACCCATCTCACAACTTACTAGACTTAAAGAATCTGCTACTGATGACTTGGTGGGTGCCAGATACCACAGCATACCTTCTGAGGTCTAGTGAAGTCCATGCCTCACAAGGGCTGTTTTGGTGGCAAAAGGGAAACCTACTCAATATAAGGTGGTTGATCGTAATGTTATGGCTGATTGGTGTATACAAGCAGGCAATTCAACTATACGTGTAAGGCTGTGTAATGCTATGAAGAATAGCTGTGTTATTAAATAGACTATCAGGAAGCATTAAGTGATCATTTGTGTTATATTTGGCTTTCATCTTGGGAGATGTCTTGTGGTTTTTAGTCTAATAAATGTAATTTAAATTCCAGTCCCTATGGAAAATGGGTAAACCAGTTTTCTTTTACCTTCACCTTTAATTGCTAATTTATTGAAAATTCAAGAAAACATAATAATGAATTGTTGCGCTACCTCATCTGGAGTACAAGGAGATACTAATTCACATATTCTTACAGTCAGTATTGAGCTCTGCTGTAAACCCAGACAAAGTTATTCTACTTAAAAAACGTAGCATTTTGTTGCTCCATATAAATGACAGAACAAATGTTTAAACTGAATGTACTGTACCTAAAACACTAAACATCTCTGCATCAAGAGTTTTAATATAATAAACCAGCATAACACATAAAACTAAAACTATAACTAAAATGTATCCATTTATGTAACTGATGTTAACCTGCTCTCATTTAAAAAACCAGATTAAAGAACAATTCATTCATCTTCCATACCGCATTTTGGCCTATGCAGGATGGGTCAGAGCCAATCCCAGGTAGTTTCATTTTTGTACTATACTAAGAAACTGAAGTACTCAGAAGAAACCCCCAAGAACATGCAAGCTCCCAACACACACATACACACACGGCAGGATTTGAACCCACAATTTTGAAGATCCAAGGCAACAGAGCTAATGATTGAGCCCCCATATATATGAAAGTTCAAAATGACCTTCCTGAATAAATCACCAGAGTTCTAAACTAAAATTCAAACTACTGTCTGACATATATGGTTGTGTATATTAGTTTTCATTTAACATATAAAAGGGGACAGCTTGTCCATGTTTCATGGCATTGGCTGCTTGCTGCAAACATCACACTTTTATGTGCATGCACTCATAGAAGTGTGATGTTTAAGAAAGTTTTCAAACAGCAGCACCTTAATTGTAACCATATCTTATTTGAACTTGCTTCATGATATTGGCCCTAGATTACGCCTTCAGTGTAACTTTTCATGATAATGGGGCCAATTAAAAAGTGATCTACTTTCAGTAGACTGAAAACCAGGTTTAAAGTAAAGTTAACCTGTAAGTTAGCCTGTTAACTGTTAAATCCTTCTTTGTGAGACGGGCTTTCTTGTTTGCTTCTGTCTTCCAGTCAGAGCAGATTATTAGTGTAAAGATTTACTCCCTGTAGCCCAGTAGGGAAAAGTTTAGCCAGCTAACCCTTAAATCCTGCTTTGTGAGACAGGCTTTCTGGTTTGCTTCTGTCTTCCAGTCAGAGCAGATTATTAGCCCAGTAGCCCAGTAGGGAAAAGCTTCAGGCCTAGTTAGTCCTGTGTTCATTCTTTATGAGACTGATAATGAGAAATCGAGTTGACATTGCATCTTATCCATCTTGGATGATGTCACAGATTTTCCACCTTGCAAACAAACTGCAATGAGAGGATGGTTACTGCAGACAAGCATTAGCTGCCCCAGGCACCTGGTGCCCAGACCCAAAACACAATCTTACAGCTCTGTATGACAAAGCATCCTCCACATTCTTTACACCAGTCAAACAGGCCAAAGAGACATTCTTGCCATTCTGTCCTGTGCCTGAAAAACGAGTTTGTCCACTGAAAGACCATGCTAACCATGCATAAATAAAAGTAAAACTCTTTGATATTTCAGGGAAAAAAGTCAAATTTGTACGTAAGGAATCACACAGGCCCATACTTAATACATTGACAAAATTCCACCCACCCATGCTAATTTCTATCTACCCATGCATAAGAAATGTCACTGCAATTTCTTAGGAGGGGATTGTTTCCTGTCTAAATTAAGTCAGGAATAAATGTCCAGGAGCTTTAAAAATGAAGATCAAGCTCTCTTGTGCCATTGCTATGCGAACAACCCCATCTAAAATAAGTGCTGTGCTGTCAAGAGATACAAATTTTGAAATGTAGGTCTTTGATCAACTGGCTCCTCTTCAGAATTTCTCCAAAGTAATCCAGTGGTTTTATTGATCACCACACTGAGCACTGGAGCCCCACAGGGCTGCGTGCTCAGTCCACTGCTGTTCACACTGCTGACTCATTACTGTGTAGCTGTGTACAGCTCGAACCACATCATCAAGTTCGCTGATGACAACCGTGGTGGGTCTCATCAGCAAGAGCGATGAGTCAGCCTGCAGAGAGGAAGTGCAACGACTAACAGACTGGTGTAGAACTAAAAATCTGTCTCTGAACATGGGTAAAGCAAAAGAGATGGATGGGGACTTTGAAAGAGCACAGAGTGACAGTTCTCTGCTGATCATTGACAGCTCCTCTGTGGAGATCATAAAGAACACCAAATTCCTTGGTGTCCACCTGGTCCCTGAACACTAGTTCCATCATAAAGAAGGCTCAGCAGCAGCTCTACTTGCTGAGGAAGCTGATAAAAGGTCATGTCCCTCCACCCATCCTCAAACATGTTTTATAGAAGGACTATTGAAAGTATCCTGTACAGCTGCATCACTGCCTGGTTTGGAAATTGCACCATATCGGATCACAAGGACTTACAGCGGGTAATGAAGAAAGCTCAGAAGATTATTGGGGTCTCTCTTCACACCCTCTAGGACATTTACACCACATGCTGCACCTGCAAGGCCAACAACATTGTGGATGACCCTACACATGACCCATCACACAAACTTCACTCTACTGCCATCTGGCAAAAGGTATCAGAGCATTTGGGCCCTCACGGCCAGACTGTGTGACAGCTTCTTTCCCAAAGCCAAAAGACTCCTCAACTCTCAGGGGCGGGACTGACAGACTGATCTCTCTCACACACACTAGCAATGTACTGTTGCACTCTATGATTATTGTTCACAGCTCATTAAACTGTATACTATACATAGAACTGTGTCTAGTTGGCGCTACTCTCTGTGTTTACTTTTTGTTGTTTTCACTATGTACAGTACTACTTGCTGTCTTTGCATCCTGTATATGTTAGTAGTAGTTTTGTGTTGTCCTTTTGTGTTGTTTTGTGTAGCACCTGGTGTCCTGGGGGAACGTTGTTTTGTTACACTCTGTACTGTACCAACTGTGTATAGCTGAAATGACAATAAAAACCACCTTGACCTTGACCATTATTCAATACTGCACACATTGTGAATTATATTGCATTTATACCTTTGTCCTTGTTGTGTCTTTAGTGAGTGAAAGCCTGCATATTTGAATGTTGTTGAATTCTTCAGATTTTTCAAGAACTGTTTTGCCCTTTGTTTCGGGCACCAGAAAAAATGCAAACAGACCTCCATATAAGAAAAGACCAGAAAAGAGTACAAAGCAGAAGGACTTCAGAAACTCCTGGAGAAAAGCACACATGTACAAAGTGTTTTAGATACAGTATTGAAGGGGCATGAATGGTTACAAAGTGCCTATTTTTTGTTCTGCACCACAAAATGACGGTTTAAAAATCTTTTACAGCTAAGTGCTGTTTTAATTAGACTTTTCTGGTTATTCACCAGGTGGCTGAAAGGAGCTTAATGTAAATGAGTAAATCCTAATAGCTTACAAGACTGACAAAGAAATTGCTTTTAATTGCAGTATCTCTGTAAGATATTATGGGTTATGGATTTCAACTTGAAGCACACAATGAGAGGTTTTAGATACACACATTCAACAAAAAAAAACTAGTGATTTAAAAAATCATCATGAATATAAAACAGATTGTAGGTCCCCATTTTTAAAGGAATTCTTAGTACTGGTCATTTCTATTGTGGGCCAAGAAAATTCAGTGGACAGAGGCTAACTATCCAATGATGCTCTAAAATTCATGTATAAGGAGTTCACCCCAGCCACCTCTAACTGTACTAGTTTATGAAGACTTGCCGCATGTTAATGTAAAATGCTAACACACAAGTCAACACCAGTTAATTTGAATCAGACTCACAAGTAGAAACGTGAAGGTGAGGTTAATTGAAAACAATGCCAGACTTTGGTTGATCCCATTGAGGACAAAGGCAGCAGGCATGCACGAAGATCTCATAAGTGAGGGATTGTACTACTCCAGCTGGGAAAACACGACAGCTCAGCAACACATCAGCTGCATGGCAACAGAATTTCAAGTCTGTGATCAGCTGCCACTTTTTTGATATACCATCACTACATACCAACAATACTGTCACATTAATGAGCACCCATTAGATTCTGTATATACCAATATCAAATAACTCATAATATTTCACTACCATCAGTATATACCTGCAGTTTAATTACATTCCATATGAACCTGTATACAATATAAGTAGTTGGAGATTGGATATAACCCTAGAGATGGTTGTGCATGAAAATCCCATTAGGTCAGCAGTTTCTGGAATACTCAGACCAGCCCGTCTGGCACCAACAACCATGCCGTACTGTGCTTAAAGTCAGTTTAATCACCTTTCTTCCCCATTCTGATGCTCAGTTTAAAGTGTAGCAGATCATCTTGACCATGCTTACTAAATGCATTGATTTGCTGTCATATAATTGGCTGATTAGATATTTGCATTAATGAACAGTTCAACAGGTGTACCTAATAAAGTGGCTGGTGAGTGTACATATTGTTGCTTCCTTGGTCAGGTTTTTCAGGCACATTCAACTAGGATATGACATTGGGGGATGTCAAGAAGGGTAAAGGGATGTCTAAATTGCTTCATATGCTGATTTCCTGACCCAGACCCAAAATGCGTGCATGGATAAATGGATGGAATTCTGCCTACTGTGTCCCTGTGTTAAAAAGGTGAAATTTGCCTTCACATTTAGAAGGGAGTAGATCTGTATCCTGAGGTATGCCCCTTAGGATTATGATGACACAGCTGAGCACTAAGAAAAAATTGTGATGATGCATTCTGTTCTCAGTTCTTTAATTGGATGGATTGCATTGCATTCTCCTCTCAGACTATCCATAGTTTGTACTCATTATAATAGGATTTGTTGTTTTGTTAAGATAAACTAGTGTTAAGTCACAGGGCACAGAATGCATAAGTAATTTGCCCTTGCAATGAATGGTAATTACATTTTTGAAATAAGACCATTTATTCTACAAGTGGGACTTCAGGAACAAATTATCTTTGTAAGGTAGGGGAAGACTAGACAGACGGCAAAAATAACACATTTGTTCTATAGGCAGCAAATGACACAACTGTACCTTAACCATATTTCCAGGTCACTGACCTTCAGATGTAGCGTGACTGTAATTAGCATCATAATTACAGACATGGCCCCGTACCTTTTGCACAGCAGGCTTTTTCTCCCCACATTCTCAGTTAGAAAGCCCTAAAGAGACACAGGAGACATGTATGACATGCTAATGATGTCTAGGTAGTTCTGCCTGGGTTGCTTGACAGAATGTGAGCCACCATTTCCTGCATCCTTCAGTACTTACAGACTTGATACTTCTGACGACTTCAGACACACCCACCCACCTAGGGTGACTTGCAGGAATTTGTCTAGTGGGATCCCTGCTTCCATGAAATTAGAGAGAGAGAAGGCATTGATCTGGGAAAGCAAGATAGACTGAAAAAGCCAACTTCAGCATCACTTTGCATTGCTATAAATTTTGTCAAATTGTTGACAGACAGTTTTGTGTCCTTTTGGGCTGTTGTGCACATCTCTGACATAGTCCACGAGTTCCTATGTGAAAAAATCTGTAAATTTTATAACCCTTTTGGGAAACACATTTCCTTCACAAAAACCATCACAACAAAACAGAGTACGTACCCACGGATATTATGTTGGAACCACGAATAGGAGTGGACACCATATATAACCCTTTGTTATGTCCCTGGTGGTATTTGCTTTATGTCACTGTGTCTGTGCATCACTTTGAACTCTTGCAGGACTGACTCAGTTGTAGAATGCCCACTGGTCTTCAGGAATGTCAGTTACCAGGCTGAAGAACCAATGAAGAGCCAAGACTTTCACAGGAAATCTCTGGTTCTTGAAAATAAAGAGTATAATAGCAACTTCCTTGAAGACATATTGCTGGGGTGTAATTACTTACTTATAAATATAACTTTATCACTTTTTCACTACCAAAATTCATCCTCATTATTGTCTCTCTCTGCACTACAATTTCCCACAATCACTTTGTGTAGTCCCCATCAGATTCTGCTGTTACCAAATCAAAGGAAATTAATCATTACTGGTGTTGCTTGGCATGCCCTCTTCATCATGTTTGTGTTTGCCTGTACAGCATGCACTTAATTGGCGTGCAGTTTAAAAGCTGTGAACCGTGTATTTTTTAAATTTTTATATTTAATTACTATTATTCCTCCCTTCCCCTATTCGTTGACCATGGTTAAGTGGATCAGCAGATACTGGATTAGCAGATAGCGGGGTACTTCTGTACTGCCATGTTAACATACACTGTGGAGTTAAACTGTTCAGAACAGTTTTATAAGTTGAGGATTACGGATCACTGGATCATGCTGTCACCTACATAAGGACCTACCAAAAATTTCCATGTGCAAGTACCTTTTGACATTGGTGCATGGATAGAGAGCAACTATTTTTACTGGAGAAAGTTATTTAGAATATATATTATATATTTGTTAGTCAGTGGATCAAAATGTCTCCAAATACATTTGCTAATATGTGCATTCCATTGTGTTTATTTGTCAGCAAAAATTACATGCATTCACATGATGAATAAAAAGTTGAGCAAGAATGCAGTATGTGATGCACTTGCTCAAACTACACTACTGGATGCATTTGTAATATTTCCTAGTCCTTTATGGGCAGTAATTATAAAATAACTTTTAACATAATTTCACATATCGTAAACACTATTAAAATTCAATTTTAAGGGAGCATGAGGCTGACTGGGAATAAGAAGTCAATTCACACCATTAAGTGTGCAGGTATACAGGTATTGTTGCACTTTTGTACATAATTTTCTATTCACATTTCTTCAGCAAGAATAACTGCTATTTGAACCACCGCTAATACGTTTTTTATTTTATAAGAATAATTGCACAATTGTCTAGCCCTGAGTAACACAATGGCTGTAAATGTTTTTAGTAAACTTGTGTAATTGCTTACTTTCATTGTGCTTTCTATTGATATTTAATATGAGAAATAAATGGTAAACTACAGTGCAATTATTGAGACTAGTGACGTTAAGAAGAGGTTTTCTTTTGACATTCAAACAATATCACATAAGGAGTGCTGTTGTACTGAATAAAGTACTTTGCATTTAAAATATTTGCATTGAGGCACTTTATTGTATTATTATTATTATTATGTAATTTAATATTTAAGAAAGTGTGAGCGTGTGCCCGTGCCCATCCCACCCTAATCCCTAGTTGGCCACCACACATAGAATCTAATTCTGTGGGAAACTATGCTAAAGTACTTGTAATACCAATTTTAATCCATCTACCAGTGGTGAAATTGTGAAATCTGTTGTATTTGTCAATACTGTCAAAAATGTTAATGTTATTTTTTATGTTAATTGAATACAACCCCTAGCAAAAATTGTGGAATCACCACTCTTGGAGGTTGTTCATTCAATTAATTGTATAGAAAAAAAAACTAACAGACATGCCACAACACTATTTTTATTTAACATTCCAACCTTCTGTCTTTAAGAAAGACTTAGAATGAAAATAAAAGACAAAATTTTTTTTGCAATTGACTACAGTTGTCTTTCTTTTTTATTTTTGTTAAGTCTTTCTTAAAGCCAGAAGGTCATGAGCTTTGTGTCGTAACTAAAAGAATGAGGTCTCAGATAGAAGTGGCCGGAATGAGTTTCCTTCACAGAGTGGCTGGGTGCACCCTTAGAGATAGGGTGAGGAGCTCGGTCACCAGGGAGGAGCTCAGAGTAGAGCTGCTGCTCCTCCACCTCGAGAGGAATCAGTTGAAGTGGCTCGGGCATCTGTTTTGAATGCTTCCAGGACACCTCCCTGGGGAGGTGTTCCGGACAATGTCCCAACAGGAGGAGACCCCGGGGAGGACCCGGGACATGTTGGAGGGACTACGTCTATAGACTAAGACTATAATATGACAATTGTAGCACAGATAAACATGTCTGTTACAGTAGTAACCCCCTGTTGTCTGGACAAGAGTTTGATCACTATGAACCAGGAACTGGAATCTTATCTCAGCATGCTAATCCTCTTGTCCGGTTACTTTGTGGCTGTGTTGCTCCGAACCCCTGACAGAACCACCCCCATTTACACAAACCATACTTATTTAGTAAAATATAAAACCAATACAGTAGCTCAAATTACATGTGTGTGCACGTACACACGTGTGTTCTGTCTAGGATGTACCCTGCCTTGAGCCCCACATTGTCTGTGATAAGCTCCACAGTGATTAGTAGAGTTTAGACCACTGTTACATTCTGTTCTTTCTCATAAACAGAATGTGCAAGTGAACAATGTGCATATCCACTTGTGCCTTCACCACTGTCCCTCCCACACACTGTGTGTGAATTTGTATATATTACGGCATTTTGCAGGGCTGGCTTAGTACCCTGCATCCTTAGGAGCATGCTGGCAAAATTTACATTTTTACGTTTACATTTATTATACATATCTGTAAAAAAGTGTTCCTTATGTATGTTTGAATTGTCTTATACTTACGTGTATTTAGTCTTAGTTTTTGTGTTTAGTGTGCTGTTGCTTACAACAGACGATCAGAAGTGTGCTTGAGACACAAGTGGAAAACACTGATGTAATTAACTACATTGCACAAGAAAGGAAAAGTGAAAAAGGCAATAAACATGGGCAAGATTGACATCTGGTGGACATAGGGGATATGACAGGTGCAGGCTGTTACATATACACTAGGGGTCCACATCGGTTCGATATTTATCAGCTATATCATATCGATGCTTCCTAGCCGATACGGGAATCTGTACAAATCTCGTGTTGTCCGATCGATATGAATTGGCCATTCCGGAACGCAAAAAAATCCGATTTTTTTCATGTGTAAACTAAAACTAAACTAAAATGACAACAACGGTGAACCGTATCGCAATGCTGGGAAAATGTGACGTAATCGTGTATGCGCAAATGTGCTTGAAATTGTCGTCTGCTTTTATGTCCGCTCAACTGCGTTCACATGCGAGATGCCAAAATTCAGCAAAGTTTGGAAATACTTTGAGGAAACACCAGATGGGCCAAAGTACAAAAATATAGTAATTATAATTATAATAATAATAATTATTATTATTATTATAAAAGTAATAAGATAATTGTATTTACAGGATTCAGACACCTCACAATATTTTACAGAGCTGTGCAAAATGTATAACTTTTATCTATATGCATATCGTTGATACGTATCGTGTATCGACTGAGTATATCGACAATATGTATCATATCGTTTTAATCTACCGATATAGAGCCCTAATATACACACTCATAAATTAAAGAAAATATCAACATAGATCTGTGGTGGGTTGGCACCCCGCCCTGGATGTCCCCTGCCCTGTGCCCTATGTGTTCTGGGATGGGCTCCAGTCTTCCCCACGACCCTTAACAGGATGAAGTGGTATAGAAGATGACTGACTGACTGACCAACATAAGATAAATGTCGATGAACTGTTCTTGTTGACACAGCCTGATCACATCCTGCACTCACATTATTCAGTCACCTGAGGAAGAGCTGCTCCTCTGTTGTTCCTTTCATATTGCACTAATGCATGAGCATCACGGTCATTAGATGTTGATTACAGTGTTTGACACTGTCCCAGGGGTGGGCAATCATGGTCCTGGAGGGCTGCAGTGGGTGCAGGTTTTTGTTTCAGCCAATTCATTCAATTTAATAGATAATTAATTTAATTACATATCAATTACATCATTACATATCTTCATTCTTCTTGATCATCTGCATTTGTCTGTGCTTGGTTGTCTTGATTTATGGAGAAAATAAGTTACACAGAAGAAAGGTAAGAGATGCCAATGACCAACAGTGCCTAATCAGGAGCAGTGACTCACAAAAAATGGAAAAAATATATCGTAACTGTTAAACATTAAGTAGTAACATCAGTAAGTCTATGCCATGCTTTTAAAATTCTTAATAAATACTAATAAGGTTTGGTGAGATTTTCTGGATTGACACAGTAATGATACAAAAAAGTTAATAATGTTTAATTGACATTAAGATTCAATTAAAAGGTGCGTGGTAACACTATTATAACACACCATATGACTCGAGACTTAGGCTCAGCGGGCTAATCATCCTGTGGTAACTCTGTGCAGGCTGCCCAGTTGCCCTTGTGACACAAGGCACCATATTCAATAAAAAGATGCTCACATGCCTAATTATTCTAATGGTCACTACAATTGTGACAAGAAAACCATGTATTAAATGAATTGCTTCTCACAAATGCAGATGAACTGATAACTGTGTGGTGAAAGCCCTGTTGGAACGTCCCTCCAAAGCCATGATGAAAATTAATGCTGTCCAATGAATCTGCAAATCAAAGCATTAAAACTGTGAGTTACAATTTTAATGTATATTTCAGAGTGCACACACAGGTGAAAGAACACTCCGATTCTACAAAGAAAAAACCACTGTTAGCCATCATTATTTCCAATCATTAAAACCATCCGTTGACAGTCAATAATCATTCATCCAGTTAATTTTTCATTTTAGGTTAATGTAGAGCGTAGACAGTAATCATCTTAGGTTAACAGACAACTTTACACACAGGTTTATCAGTGGAAAGAATGCATTGCTTTCTCTTACACATATGTACAGTCTTTACAGCAAAAAATGTAAGGTAATTAATTTGTAATGAGAAAACTGACATTTATTTTATGGCAATAATGTACATGTAAGACAAATAACAGGAGAAAAACGTTAGTTGAATGTATGGGTAGGGTTACCTAATACCTGCATATCAAAAGGAGGATACCGAAGGTCAAAAAGGAGAAACAAAAAAGGACAAAAACAGCCGTGTTGATTTATTAAAACAGGGTCATACTAATTATAATTATCGAATTCAACATGCGTCGTGAGGTTTGAGCGGCTCGAGCCTCAAATTTGATTTTTATGATTAAAACCTAGAGATGATGGGGTGCAATTACAGCCAACACTGCCAAGTGATTCATGAAAGCGAGAAAGCTGGATATTTTCACATTTTAGGCCAATGCATGCCGGTGTTCTAACGATTTGTACTACCCCGTAGTACAGAATGATAGTTATAACGGTCCATTTGTCCTACCTTATCAGATAATCCTACCCATACGAACGAACGCGTATTTTTGATTATCAAAAATCGTATGACACGCATAAGGGTACCACAATTTCATGGGATGAAGTGCATTACAAAAACATGGGAGCAAACAGCAGGGTAGCACGGTTTCACGGAGTGAAATGGATTGTGAGAAAATCCTACCACAAACAGCACAGCAGCAGTTACATGGAGTGACGTGCAGCAGGTTAGCACAGTTTCACTGGGAGACATGCATAGTGAGAAAATCCTACCACATACAGGAAGGTAGCACAGTTTCACAGGATCAAGAGCATAGGATTTTCTAACAATGCACTTGACCCCGTGAAACTATGCTACCCTGCTGTATGTGGTAGGATTTTTTTCACAGTGCACTTCTCCCCAGGAATCTATGCTACCCTGATGTTTGCTATGATGTTTTCGTAATGTACTTCATCCCGTGAAACGGTGCTACTCTGAAGTGTGTTGTAGGATTTTCTCACATTATCATTTCTTTCCTTTATTTCAGGTTAGTAATGTGTTAAAATCCCCCATAAAACTGTTAGCGACTATTTGTAATAACTGAGAGGTTCATTTAAAATGTTTTCCAGTTTTGAGAATCGTTTTGTCATGGATAGCCATAGTTTATTTTATTAGCGAGTAAGATAATTAGTAGCGAACTCAGCTGGACTACGTTCTCTTTGTTAAAT
>JABJVR010001102.1:0-19798 GCA_025773905.1 Chitala chitala
CATATATAGAGAACAGAAAAGCTACATTTACTGTATCTGGAAGTTGACTCGTCGACTGGACTTCTTTCTCATTTTGGAAAAAGTTTCACCTTATACCTTTAAGACTAAGAAGCCTTTGGGTAAAAGGTGAAACATTTCTGCAAAATGAGAAAGACGTCCAATTGACATGATTGAACTTCAAGATAACCCCACCTGGACGACTGAGAATCTTCATAGATATATTTACTGTATTATTTAGTAGTACTGTATTAATTGTATAGGTGTGACTCTTCCTTTCTTCCTTGTCATGTGGAGTGTAGCTGTAACCAAGCAAGACAATGTCCCCCCCTGGGATTAATAAAGTTCTTTGAATCGAATTGAAATTCCTAAAAAGGCAGAAAGTATATAACGTGGACTGTTTATTGCACTTGATTTTGTCCATTTCTTCTGGACTTGTGTATGTATTTCAGACACAAGGTTGCAGATCTAATTTTTTGTGTTTAAAAAAAACAACATTTCTTACCTGGGTCAAGGAAAGATCCCTACTGCTGGGACCTGGGCCAAAGAGAGATGCCAACTGGTTTTACCTGCTCCAAAAAGAGATCCCTACTGCTTTCACTTGGGCACTTGGGCTCATTAATCTCCCCTAGATTTCAACATTATACTTGATTCACATGGTTCTCATAGTGCTGTGACTGACAGGACTGGACTTGGAATGTTGGAATGTTGGAAGTGTCTGTAGAGCTGATGATCAGCACAGACTAATAATACTGTGTGTTTGATAGAATGATTCCTATAATTCACTTTTAGTTCAGGATCTACTGGAGTTGAGTAGCAGATACATCACGTCAATGATGAATTGAAGTTTTGATTTGCATTCCTTTAACGTTAAAGTGCTTCTTGATGTGGCAGTCAAAGAAAGGAGGCTTAGAACTGCCGTGGGAATGTGCTGCGGAAGTAATTCCAGTGGAAAGACAAGGGCAGAATTGCTTTGGATGGTTTGGTTTTGCTGCTAACACAAAAAGCAGAGAATACCACTGAAGGAAACCAGCCTGGTTTAACACTTTAATCTGGCCCAGAGCCACCTGAACTGATAACCCAGGTTTGACCCGCCAGAGTTTCTAACCACTTATCGTTCCCCATCTCCCCCTGCAGCTCAGAGGTCAGCTCACGAACTGCCGATGGTGGAGACGCAGGACACAGACAGCTGCTCAGTGCTGGGCGGGCAACAGATGATCCTCACTGGGCAGAACTTCACAGCTGACTCTAAGGTGGTCTTCACTGAGAAGACCCATGGTGAGTTACCTCGCGTCTTCTCACGAGCCTTGCGATTTTACAGCCATTGTCTCTGCACAGCTTGTTCATGTGTTTCGTCACATTTTATTCAAGTATTTAAATCCTTACCCCTGTCCTGACCTGATTAAAAACCAGTGCAGTGGGAGGTTTCAGTCAGAATTAACCTGCAGATTTTTGCCTAACCACCATGCCAGGTAAGTGTGAGAAATGTCAGCCAGGTGTTAAATGTATATAAGCTTGCACTCAGTTTCCAGCCTTTTATTGGGCAGAACGCACTGAAAATCTTTTGCAAACCATATCTGAGGGCCAGCCAGGTTGATTACATCTACATACATTCCTTACGTGTCAGTCCAGTCATTTATCATTTTTCCCCCCAAATCCTGACCAGTGCTTCATGATAGGTTTCATATTTCCAGTTTCAGTAAGAAATTTTACACATGAAGAAATTACGTACACTGTCAGATAGCAAGCACTTTGTACTTTCACCTTGTCATTGCCTTTTTTTTTGTTAAATCTGCTCTCCATGGCTGTCTTTCATGGGAAAAACAGACAAGATTTAAAAGTTATAACTTCACATTAAATGGCAGAACAGCTGATGTGGCAAATGCGTAAGGTCTGTTAATAGAAACAGTTGGATTTAAGCCACGCTCCTGTTTTAGGTGTCCGTTCATTTTCTAGTCTGTTATGCTTTGTGTGGATTTGCATAGGTAGGTGGAGGCCAGTTTGGTCATTTGCTTAGGACCTGGACACAATGCAGGCCTGTTTAGTTTAGGTTCCTGTGCACTGTCCTGTGGGTAGGCCGGTGGCTCAGTGGGTAGAGCATCAGGCTGGGAGGCAGAAGTCTCCTGGTCCCTGGTTCAAATCCCAGCCCAGCCAGGTGTGTCCTTGAGGAAGACAGTCAGCGCTAGCTCCCTGGGCACCATGTATGGCTGCTCACTGCTCCCCCCAGGAGGGTGGGTTAAATGCAGAGGACAAATTCCTTGTATGTGATAAACATACTTGGCCATAAACACGACCCCCCTGTCTCACATTAAGCTCCTTCCTTCCTTTCAAACCCCCTTGCTCTTCCCCATAGCTCTCTTCCAAATCCCTTTCCACCCTTTCATATCCCCTAGCCCCCTTCTGAAGCCCTTTTCTCCCTTCCAATGCTCCTACCTCCCTTCCGATGCCCCTGCCTCCCTTTCCAAGCCTTTATCTATTTTTCCAGGCTCCTACCCCTGGTGCCATCCACCTGCCTCAATCTTCTACACAGTGCATGATCCTTTGGGGGCATTTTCCCTAGGGCGGTATTTCTTGTCCCAAACTCTGGACAGAGTGAAAAGAATACACCAAAAATTTGGGAAGACAATGACTGAGCTTTGAACCTTGAAACCTAGCTGTAAACTTAGTTGTATACCAGTAGTGGGTGATCCCAGGCCATCCCAAACACTGTCTTTAATTCAGTCCTTCTCTTACCTTATATGAAGAATAGTGACAGATTCGTAACTCTGGTATGTGACCATACTGATAAGACAGTTAGGATGTGTTACTTTTTTTTCTTAAGTGATTCAGAGTGAATCAAGTCAGAGGTATTTATTCTTTGCAGGATACGATTGAGCAGGTGATGTAGTGACACATAAGAAGACTCCTACACTTAAAAAAAAAAAATGCAGCTACCCAATGGGTGCGAAGAATAGCACAGCCAGCTCATCCTCCACATTAATTAATCCACAGGAAGAGAAAATATGACACTGTTTTTATTTGAATCATGACCTTTTCTAATCTGTGATGTTATCGCTTGGTTTGCATGATCTTTTAGATTTCTGATATATGTAATTGTCATTTCTTTCCTCTACCACAGTAATGATTATTCAGATGTTTTAGATAGGTAAATGTGTTTTAATTATGGTGTAAGCACGCGTAGTGTTGGCTTTTGTAGTTCAGTTTAATGGTGAATTAAACCATCTTTAATTGTGTGCTTTTCTTTGCACATCTGGCTGGTCACTACATTTTCTCACTCTTTTATGTTCTGCACGTATAGAGGACAGACTGGCATCTACGGGACCAAGTGCAGAAACGTTTGCGTTAAGTGGGATAAGTGTGCATGCCAGCAATGTGGCAGGGCTTGTGCAGGTGCCCCCCTTGTGGTTGTGGTGCATGACATTGGCTGTATGACATGAGTCTGTAGGAGCACATGTAGAAGATGACAGAGCACTCACAGTGATGAAGATCTGCCTGACACGGTCATACCTTCACTTCTGAGTGCTCCAACAGGCTGTTTTGCGAGGTTCTCATTTTTGAGATCCATAGTTGGCCTTTTTCAGCTTGGCTTTCTCTGAATCTCCTGAACAGTGATGCTATTCATTATTTATGTTGCTTGTAGTTTCTTTCAGCGCTTCACAGCTGGTTGTAAATAACATTGCTGACTTTTACCATTTCGTCAATTCCACATTTATGTTTCCGTTATGTATGTAGGCGTTTTTTTTTTCTTTAATTTCTGAATTATTTGTGAGAGTAACAGTGCAACAGGAGTGTTTAGCTGGTCATGGTAGAGTTGCGTATCCAAAAAATTAGTAAGAGACCATAATGAATCTTTTGTCAAGTATGAAAGATAGATTCATCAAAATAAACTAACCAAAATTAATGGTGAAATTAAAGCAGAATGTAGGTATCGTGGCATCTGTCTCAGACAGCAGGCCGCAGGTTCACGCTGCATCCGTGCCTGCTGCCCTGCAATGAGTTGGCACCACATCCAGGGTGTGCCCTATTTGCGCATCTAGGCTGCCTGGCATAGGCTGCAGGCCACTCGGGACCCTGCAAATGATACACGGTTGGATAGTGCATGGAAGAAAGTGGAATTAAGAAAGAAGACCAGTTTGGTGTACTTTGTTTAAAGTTGGTTGTGCATGATGACACGTGATGATAAACAGCACGGTCACGCGCACTGATCTGAACGTAGTTACGGCTCCCAGGTTATCGTTATTTTTTCCACCACATCTTCATAATTAGGGTACCATTTGAAATGATGACATATTCAGAATCTTTTCTTCAGTCCAGGTAGTTCTTCAGCTCGGTTATATGAAGGAGACCTTTGACATACTTTGGCAGACTTTCAATAACCCCAGTCCCATTTATCAGCAGCATCATCAGAATCTCTACACATCCTGAGGGTTTCCTGAATATCACCTTCACTTTAAGTGCTGCCACACTCTTGGCAGAGACTGAATAAATGCGGCGCTTACTGTGACAATGCGCTCCTGTGAATCCATTTCTAGTCGTTTTGTGTTTGACCCATGTAAGCGTCCAGTGGAAACTCTGTCTCCTAATGTCTGGCTAAATGAGAAAACAGTTGGAGTGCAGCTAATGAGTAATAAGAGCAAGCAGTTGTAGGAAAGTCTGACAGAACATCAGGTGAACTCCTTGGATAAACCGTGAGCAAACCCATAAGTGTCGGTGAAATGATTTGCTCTCTAATTGTCTCCAGAGGGATGAGCGAGGATTTGATTGGCCTCTGCTGTGCAGCGCTGGGTTCAAAGGAGATGCCTAGGATGTGACCGCTTGCTGTTTTCAAGCAGTGCTCATGTAAGCGGGGCGAGAGTTCGCTTCGCACACATGCGTCCGCGGGCCTGTAGCGTGGGCCCTCCGAGCCTCACGCGGGTTGCCCGTTTAGTGTCTTCTGTAGCGCCGACGGTCTCTGCAGATGTCCATCGTTATGACTGAGCTGTGATCGGACAGCTGTGACTCATGTTTCCCAGTCGGTGTGTACACAGGCAGCTGCACTTTCTGGCTCTTTCCGGGGCAAGGAAGGGGGAGTTGTTGTGTGTTGGGGGGGGCGGCCCATAATGCAGAGTCGGACACGCACTTGTCCGTGACTGGGACTCCCTCCCATCATGCCACGGCGCGCTGCGATTAAAACCTCCGTGGGGAATTTCAGGATAGGGATTGCTAGTGTTTTGGGATGTTTCCCTGAATGACACAGAGCTCTGGAATGGCTGGACCGTGAAGCCCTCTGAACAGGAGGCAGCACCGCTTGGCTTTGCTTCATTGGCTCCTCTGGAAGCCCCTGTTATGAGGGCTGCAGTCAGAGCCAGCCCAGGCTTCCCCTTAAGAAAAAAAAGGGGGGGACGGGGTTTTTCTACATTAGTTTTGGAACAAAACACAAACAAAACCAAGCGCCAGGAGAACAGCGGCCTTCACCTGGTTCTGGTGAAGTGGAGCTCGTTAATCAAAAGAATCGTTAAAAAAAGAAAAAACAGACTCCTGGCAGAGGGGTCGGAATCCCCCTTCTCGCCCTGACTCATTCTGACCGTGTGCACCTCGTTTTTGGGCAGTGAGGGGTTTCCCACATTCTCTCAAATGTGACTAATGCATTTGGATGCTGTGTCTTCATGAGCTCAGCTGAGATACAGGACTTTGTACAACTCTGGGAGGACTGGTTGTTTTCTTTAATTTCATGTGTGCCTAATTGGGGCAGTGCCTTTTCATTCAGCAGGTGTCAGTTCTGTTTATGGATTTATGTTTACCCGGAGAATTGTAGTGTATATATGTGTTTACTTTATCCAGCATTGAGAAGTAACAGTTGCAACAACAAGAAAGGATTAGCAAAAAATTTCACAATGAAATTATTCTCTCTGCATTTTAATGATTTGTGAACACAAAATGTGTTCATAAATCATTACAATGCAGAGAGAATAATTTACACCTTTAAAACCTGTACTTTCTGTTAAAAAGTACCTTTCTCGTATTATACGTACAGAGTATCTAGCTTACAGCGTGGATTGTTTAAATTATCCTTAAGTCAGTTATCACAGCTGCCGTGCTAGTTCAAAAGCGAGAGGTAAGCACTGACAGCCTCATGCTGTTACAGACAGCTGCACATTTCGCTGCCCTGCTCAGGTTAAGAGTGGGGGAAAGGTTTCCGTGTTTTCCACCCAGTCATTTTGCTGCCAGGTAACCCCTAGCAACGGCAGGAGGGGAGATAGTGTGGAGGCCTGGAGAGGCGACAGGGTTTTAACTTCCATCCTCAAAGCCAGTCAGGGCCCTGGCCCCAGACACCCACGGCTTTCCTGTTTGTCTCCTGCCGTAGAGTAACCTCTTTGTGTGTTGTGTTTGAAAGCGCACTGCCCACACTTTTGCAATGGAAAAAAAATAATAAAACACAGATATCTTTGCGTGGTCGTATTGTATCAAAAGCACGTATCTATTTTTATTTATTTATGATTCTATGAGGGTGGTAGGGGAGCAGGAAATAGAGTTGGGGATGAAGTTCATTACAGTGTTTTTGGCCTTGCAGCTAAAATGAAGTTTGGCCTTGTGGGAGAGGTGCACGAGCGACATGCGCTTACGTTGTGTGTGTTCACTGTCCTCCCACACTTATGGAAAGGTACTGCCAATCACAGTGTCTTGTGTCCTGTTACATACACACAGGTTAAACCCTGAACTACACTGACATTTGTAATGCTGTATATACAGTGTGTGTTTCAGACAAGTAGGTATTTCACACAACAGCAGAATAAGTTATTGGTAAATGCTGACCTCAGTTGTTGTATTCTAAGGTTTCTTTTGTACGAAGCAAGACTTATTTTTTAATAACTGACGGGCAGTTGGGACGAATAATCTGACAGTTTCTCAGTTTGGCCAGTATAAAAAAGGAATTCCTTCAACGCCGCTGTTCTCTGCCCGTGTTGAAACTGGATCAGGACCAGGAGACTACTTAGAACAAGACTCCATTCGTCCCAGTCCACAGCAGACACAGTGGTCCCATTCAAGCTGTAATCTTGTAAACAGCATGTGTTGATTAACTGCGGTCCCCAGAAAATCTAGGCTGTTGCACGTTCCTGTTTTGAAAATTGTAAATTTTGCACACTTTGCAGTGGCTCATTTATGGCCAAGCTAAGCTGAAATGGCAAGTCCTGTTTTTGCAGTAGCTGCAAGGAACAGCATTCATGTTTGTTGATGAATTCATTCGTGCGTGAAGCGCTTTCAGCTTCGTAAGCTTGCAGAGTGTAAAGAGTAGGTAATTTTTGACGAATGCAGTGTAATTTATATATGTTAGGAGGAAAAATCACAGAACCTTTGATTGGTTTCCATTGCTATATTTTACAGTTCCACTTTTTTTTTAAACATTAGTGTAACTCATTAAATTAACTAGGCCATTGGTATCACATGCATGGGAGCTAATAAATGTAAACTCGAGCATTCGGGGAAATTCGTTTGGTAAATTTGCTCAGGCGCAACTGAACAGCATAGGTTATTAGCAAGTTTGAGGCCCAGAGCTTTCCGAACTGTGACATGAAACAAGAGAAGGAGGGGCTTAAAAGGTGATGGAGAAGGCAGTTCGATTAGATGTGCAGCACAGCGCAAGAGGATGTGGTCACCTTAAAGATACGATCTGTGAGTGAGCACAGGCAGCCTTTTCCTAACGTGGAGAGCGGGCCAAGGAGGTAAGGTGTGAACACAGCTGCGGTTCGTCTCGTCAGAATACAAGCGCCTTTCCCGCACGCAGCCCGCCATAAGACAGCTGCGTGCGTTTCAGCCGCGCCTGAATTAAACACAAATATTTGCTCACCGGCGTATTCATTGCTCCTGATTGCCCAGACAAGACGCAATCCAAGACAACGTGCCTCGTGTTGTGGAGAGAATGGATGATTGTGGTCACTTGCCAATTGTTTTTGTGCTGTGGTCGGCCTAGCATAATTGCAGGAAATTGATTGGTCCCAGGACTGTCATCTCACATTATTTCCAGCGATTTCACTTTTAGGTGTAGAAAAACAAAGCAAACCGTTGTAAGATGTGACTGGTTACTCGGATTTAACCGACCAGAAAAAGTCTCAGTGTAGTTATATATTTTTAAAACTGCCTAATGTCTGAGTTATTTTATTTCCGCGAATAATTTAAAGTACATTTTAATGCTTTTGCTTCGTGTAGGTGAATATTAATTGCATCCCAGTGGTAATGATTGGTGGATTGCCTAAGCGTAGAGCATAGACAATCTAATCACTTAGCAGAAATTTTTTAAAAAGCCGAGGCTGACACAATGTACATGGATAAGCAGAACAGAACTACAACTGGTACAGGACCAGACTAGACCATGTGGACTATGACAAATTGAGAAACAAGGTGCTAAAGCACACAAACACAAAGCCAAGTACACAAGAAAAAGCCAGCTGATATGGACACTTGAAAGGAGGTGAGCAGAATCAAATGGAGTGAACTACTGGCCGGGGCTTAGGGAGATGAGGGAGCTGTGTGGGCAACTAGCTGACACCTATAATACATTATTAGTGACTCAGCAGGTTCTTAGTAATGATTAAATCGCAATGAGCACTACAAACAACGCTTGTGACTATGCTGGCTTGAACCCGCTGTCCTCTGTAATATGTCAGCCTCCTGCCTGTTGTACGATGCAGCATGATGGCTTGTTTGTCGTGGGCTCAGGAATTTGTGTGAAGTTCTACCGTGTAGGACAGAGAGGTCAGACAACAGTGGTCACGCTGATCAGCTGAGCTGTGACAGCAGGCAGGGTCTGTGGACTCAGTAAGAGCTGGTGTGGCCCTGCCATCCCTTTGCCCTCCTTGTGCGGCTGCCTTATGTGTGCAGTGGCCTTTTCCTTTGGGTCACCACAGTGTTCTAGAAAACTCCACATGTATATATAAGCTGATTAACATGTGAAATGCTCTGAAAGCGATGAGAAGGTAGAAATGACGTACACTTCTGAAACCCGAAATGAAACTGCTCATAGTCTCCCAGCAGTACAAGATCATCGATGGCAGGCAAATTACAAGGTTTAACGTATTTCCACAAATTACAAGGTTTAACGTATTTCCACAGTTCACAGGCATCAGCTGTTTCAGGAGTTTTCGGTGTGAGCAGATCTTCCAGCGTGCTGTGTTAGGCAAGGGTTAGAAGATGATTCTGCGTTCTGTGTGAAGGAAACTTGTCCTGTTTACAAATAGCCTTTGTGTAATCAATGGGCTAATTAATTAATATGCCTTTTTGTGTGCTTGTGTTTTACAGATGGACAGCAAGTGTGGGAAGTGGAGGCCACGGTCGACAAAGATAAAAGCCAAGCCGTATGTATTTCCCTCTGGCCAGCAGTTATTCGAGCTGCAGTAACAGCTCTGTTAACATTTACGTAATTGTGCTGCTCTCCATGCAGCACGCATTAATGTTTACAGCCGTTTGCGCAATTTTTTTTCGTGGAGGCATTTGTCTTTACTGTGGATGTGGCGTGTTGCTGCAGAGCATGCTGTTTGTCGAAGTTCCCCCGTACCGAGACCGAACCATCTGCCATGCGGCCAAAGTGAACTTCCACGTGATCAATGGGAAGAGGAAGCGGAGTCAGCCGCAGCACTTCACGTACACACCACTAACAGGTGACGCGGCACGCCCTGCGGCATTGCACCACTCCGTCACGCCGCACATGCCGGCCAGATTAAGCTAGTTGTTGCTTATGCAGCCTTCCACGGGAGTGCTGTTACAGGCTGTTGTGAAAAACGTCATGCTGAATTCACACACTAATGCAGCACTAGCTGCACTCGTACTGTACTTTAGCACCCCCTTTAGGCTGAGTGCCCTTTGCCTTTCCTGTGTCCAGCAGTCCCGTCCATCAAAACCGAGCCCGTGGATGAGTACGAGTCCAGCCAGATGAGTTATGTGGTGCCGCAGATCCTCAGCATGGCCCCCCAGCAGTATTATTCTAGCCCCCGCTGTCTCGTCCAGCCTGACGGCTGCCTGGTGTCCCCCGAGACCCGTTTTCAGCAGCAGAGCCAGGCCATTGTGTACCAGCGCGGTGCCAAGGGGCTGAGCAGCAGCCCGACGCTGTACCAGCAGCCATCTGGTGGCTGTGCTCCAGACCCCCACAGGTCTGTGCTGGTCCACGCCGGGTCCCCGGGCCAGCCCTCACTGATGGGGGGCCAGCCACACGCTGCCTCCCCAGCCCAACATTCCTCCATCATCCAGTTCTCGCCCACCAACCAGCTGCTCCGGGGGACCGATGCCCAGTCCGTCATGTACTGCGACGGGTACGCGCAGGGCGTACGCTCGCCAGCCCCGGCTCCGCCGGCCCCTCATGGCCAGCACTTTCCCACCGTGATCCAGCAGCAGCCCTACGTGCAGAAGATGGTGAAGACCCGGGCGTCGCCCAGTCCAATGGAGCCCCGCAGGTGCCCCCCTCCGGAGGAGCAGAGGCCAGGCTTGGCGGGGAGGGTCACGGTCAAACAGGAGAACCTGGACCAAGCCTATCTGGACGATGGTGAGCCAGCGTTGCTCTGTCGCCGCGCGCCGACCTGTTTGAATCTCTGCTCGTTCGTATCGAGTCGGCTGTGACTATGAACTGCATGCTGGCTTCCACAATTCAGGTAGATCACTATTGTGGTCTGTTTGATCAGTGGTGAAAGCTTAGTCCTCTGTTCATACAAACTACGTAAAAACCATGTAGATCTGTATGTGAAACTTTTAATCTTTTTAAATCTAAACCGCCTAAGCAATCTGTCACACTGTCTTGTTTTTTTGGACCCAACTTGTTTACTCAGTCCTGTTTATATTTTCAGTCTTTATGACATTCCTCAGCTCAGTTTCCCACGATTTGCTTCTTAATTAAACTTTTGGATAAGATGTTAATTCCAACTTTAGTCTGTCGCTAAATATAAATCCTTTATATTAATTTATTTGCTCAGACCTAATCAGATCACAGTGACTGTCAGATTGTCATTTTTAGAACTAAATACTCTGAATTAGACATTAGCCAAAAGACACAATCGCGTAGAAACCCAGTTACATTTTTCCTCAAAATTTGAAAAGGCAGTGTTTGTTAATTTATTCAGTACTGTTTTTATATGCTATTTGACTTAAAGGTTCCACAAAGTTTGCCTCGGGACACAATGTTCCAGTATAAGGTGCTCTAAATGACAGCATTTTCATATTGGACTGAGGAAATTTTTTTTTTTTTTTTTTCTTTTTTGAGTCACATCATAAAATGATATAGCAGGGCTCTATGAAAACCAGAAAATCAGAAGAAGACAGGACTGCTGTCTAGACAGAGAATTATTCCCAATTGCCTCTGCAGGAATTCTGAAAGTTATAGTTTATTTTAAAAATTGCATTTCGTTCTGTTTTTTTTTTTTCTTCATTTTTTTTTTTTTCTTCAAGTGCTCTGAAACTGCGCACCACTGCAATGGGAGAAAGTTGTCCGACCTGTTGAGCTGGTTTGTCGTTTGTTGCACTTGGTACCTTGTAACCAAATGTTAACATATATTTTCTTGGAACCTCATTCTGTGGAAAAATGCCATGTTGGCCCGCAGAGAAGAAAACGCGCTCTGTACCGCTCTGTCTGGCTCTGTACCGCTCTGCCTGGGTCTGTACTGCTCTGTCTGGGTCTGTACTGCTCTGTCTGGGTCTGTACTGCTCTGTACTGCTCTGTCTGGGTCTGTACTGCTCTGTCTGGGTCTGTACTGCTCTGTAGTGCTCTGTCTGGGTCTGTACTGCTCTGTACTGCTCTGTCTGGGTCTGTACTGCTCTGTACTGCTCTGTCTGGGTCTATACTGCTCTGTACTGCTCTGTACTGCTCTGTCTGGGTCTGTACTACTCTATACTGCTCTGTCTGGGTCTGTACTGCTCTGTAGTGCTCTGTCTGGGTCTGTACTGCTCTGTACTGCTCTGTACTGCTCTGTCTGGGTCTGTACTGCTCTGTCTGGGTCTGTACTGCTCTGTACTGCTCTGCCTGGGTCTGTACTGCTCTGTCTAGGTCTGTACTGCTCTGTACTGCTCTGTCTGGGTCTGAGAGGCGTTCAGATGAGAGGTGGGACTGAGAACAGCGTCTGCTGCGTTTTCCCTTTTCAATTCGGTTGTCCTTTTTCAGGTGAGCTTTCAGTAGACATCTCCGTTTTATGCACCTTACCTTTACTAGGCAGGAGCAGCGTGCATTTTAAGTTTACCAGGAGAAGGACATAGCACTAGGCGTGGTTTGTGTTATCGTCTTATTTGCAAATGATCTTATTACATGATTATTTTTTAAAGCGGAATATGTATAGAAGAATATGACATTCAAATCTTACAAAATTGTGTTCAGTACCTGGCCTAATAATAGCTACAGACTCTGCTTCCTCTTCCCTTTTTATGGCATGTCACCTGATTGGACAACAGCACTCCAACTAAACTAATGAGACAGTTGTACAAAGCAGGTTGCATCACGCGAGTATAGAGCATGTGATTGGTCTGTGGGTCCCAAGGTATAAACACAGCAGAAAGGCTCCCATCACTGAAACATCCTGATATTCCACAGGCTGTGCAGGCTTGTTAAAGTCAAATGCCAAGTCTCATCCCAAAGAGGTGGTTATACCTCAGCGGTTTGTCCTGTTGTTGTGATTAGGTGATACCCTTTTATGATAACGAGGTCGGATCACGCCCACTCGCTGTCGTTAAAGTGACAGCAGTTATGTGAGGAAATCCGTGGGCAGGTGCATTGTCATGGTCAGAGGATCAGAATCTGACCTGGCCAGTGCTGGGGGTTTCCTTAGCCTAATGACAGAGCAGGAAACTTGACTTTCTTGTCTACAGAGAGTAACAGTCTTCTTGACTGCCCGTATGTGTCAAGACTGTTATGAATGCAAAATGGATTCCATGGCAACCATTGTCAAACAGTGGAAAGGGCTGCCTGAGAAAACCGGGAAAGCCTTTTTGTTTGTTATGGTTGGACACGACTTGCTGCTGGACCCACACCCCAAAGTTCTGTGGGGGGGCACAGCAAAAATTTTCTTTTTTGAAAGGATTTTGCCATCCTGGCTGGAGAAAATCATTCTTTTTGCAGCTGTTCTCCAGGACCGTGTCTGATCTCCTATAGATAGCGTTCGGGGTGGGGGCAGTAGGAAGTGTGGGTGGAAAGGGGGAGGGAGTTCTGTGCAATGGAAAAAATTAAACTATGAACAAGTAGGAATTCTCTTGGATGGTCTAATCAGGTTTCCCTCTGTAAACAGCAATGACTGTTACCAGACGTGCGGGGAGAGGTTGGGAGAGCCGAACTGAACCGAGCCGAGCTGAGCTCAGCTGACCTGCTTTCAGTAACTAGTTTAAACGCGTAATATGGCAAGCCCACAGTAAGCCTGTTCTCTCTTCTACCTGATGTTTTCTGTCCTTTATATACTCTTTCCCTTTTGGTAGCACCGCTGTAGTTTTATTTGATTCTGGAAATCTCGTAAAGAGCTTTAATAGGGAAATTCCCTTTCTTTAGATTTTAGTAAGATTAATTCAATGAAACTGATGGCTTTGCCTTTCCATTGAGAAACATAAAAAGGGGATGTGACCAACTAGCTATTTCACAAAACACATTGTGGCAGTGAGGCGTGTCTAGTTATCCGTGCCGTGCAGTCAGGAGTACACATATCGTTTAGAGTATGTGATTGTACATGAAACAAAAAAATCTGCCGCTAGTATCGTTATTAGTAGTATTATCAGTAGTTGTATAGCAACACTGGTATCCTAAGCAACCACTGTAAATGTAATATACTTAAAGAGTTATCTCTTCTGTCTTTTCTTGTTGTGGTGTGTATGTGTAACATACAACTGGCCATTCATTCATCTTCTATACCACTTCATCCTGTTAAGGGTTGCGGAAAGCCTGGGGCCCATCCCAGAACACATAGGACGCAAAGGGAGGGGACACCCAGGGCAGGGCACCGACCCATCGCAGGGCGCGCGCGCACACACACACAATGGGGAATTTGGAGACACCAATCAACCTAACCTGCATTTGTTTGGACTGTGGGAGGAAACCAGAGAAAACCCACCAAGCACAGGGAGAAGATGCAAACTCCACACACACAGACCCAAGACAGGACTTGAACCCCAGGCCTGGAGGTGCGAGGCGACAGTGCTAACTACCGTGCCGCCACACAATTCGACATTTTGATAAAATTATGACTATAATGCATTGCTCAAGGGTTCCACAGCAAGTTGAACAAAAAGAAAATACAACCTTCTCAATAGTAATTCCAGTTCCTTTAACCACCACTGTGTTCTTTTTGCACCAGTAGTACTTCTAGCCATTTCAAGTTAATGCGCATGTGAAAATACACAGTTGTAGTATTTTCACACTACAATAGTACCTTGATGAGAATCTCTGAAGCTTTTCATTTTGGAATTTGGCAGCAGAGCCTCATAACACACTGGGAAATAAATGCACTAACATGAGCCTTTTTGTAGCAGAGTAGCTCAGGACTGAGTCTGGGGTGCAGCGCCCCCTCACTGCTGAGCGTGAAACAAAAAGCCCAGGCTTCTTTTAAAAGGGGAGTATGTTACATTAAAATTGCTAATAAGAAATCATTGTGTAACTTTCACGAGTGTGTCTGACTACCTCTAATGTTGTCTGATTGTGCCGTTTTACACGGTACTGGTGAGGAGACACGCCACAGAAGTGTTATGTAACTATATCACATGCGTAGCTTGTGCTCAGTTTGTACCTGGTCAGATAGTTTGACAGCTTAATTTAACATTTCCTCCAGAGGATGCCAGAGCTCAGGCTCCGCTGTTCTGCCAAGGCCTGGGAGTGTGACGCGCTCTGTTCAGCGCTCGCTCGTCCGTGCCCTGGCGACAGTCGAGTTAGCCCAGAGGCTAAACCAGAATGTGAGATTATTCCATGCAGTAAGAGAGGATGAGATAAAGCACGACGGAACAGCAGACAAACAGCTTTGAGTCCACATTAGTTTCGGGTCACTTGCAAATTTCTTTCAGTCAGACAGCAGAACAGTAAAAGTTTACATGCATTGATGTTTAAAAAAAAAAAGGGGGGGGGGGGGCAGAGGCACCTTCTGCCCCAGTAAGAATGGTCTCTGCACAGGGCCTTATGAGACTGGCTGACATGAACCACAGACAGTTAAACTCCAGTAATAGTTTGAAGGCAGGCAACTTGCTCACTTTCACTTCAGTTGTGGGTGTCCTCCCTGGCACACCGGGGTGGCTGGGTGATCCGTTTGCGGCCTGAGCACTTCCATACAGCTGCATTCGACTTCTGTGGGTTTGCTGTTACCACTGGGGGAACACTGACGGCAGGTGGTATGGACCGAGTGAGCCGTTAAACGCCGTTATTCGCAACACGTGTAAACGGCAGCGCTTTACCTGTTGTGAGATATTCAGTGGTCTCTCCACAACCCTCGCCTCCCATTCACTTTCTTTCTGTACCTGCTTGTTATCGGTCTGTGAAAACAAAGCCACAAACTAATGTTGTTGCTCATCACCCCCCTCCCCCTACGCTCACAGTCTCATACGCACACACACTCCCCCCATTACAGCCATGTCAGCCCTGGAGCAGTGTTCTGTCTGCACCACCTCTTTAGCACCCCAGGAGTGACACACCACTCAACTGCACACTAGTTTAGAAAGCTCAACAGCTTTGAGTTCATATTGGCAGATGTCTGTAAATACCCTACGCTGCTAATTACTACAATTTTGTGTTTTAATGGCAGTCAGTCCTGGGTTTTTAACTCGCGTATTAGCTACTAATCAGGGAAACAACACTTAGCTTACATTATCCAAGCATAGTTCAGGCTTTTAAAACATTAGTGTACACGTGCACTCATGCAGCCACATATTCAATGCGATTGATGTGGAATTTGTATAAGAGATTGATGCTGCTGTGTGGGTTTGTCCCAAAGGTGGTGTTTAATGGTTGTCCTGTCTACTTTGTAGCAATATGTAAGGTCTGAATTTTAACCATCCTTTCAGCCCCGTGAAGCCAAAGTGAGGTCGGCTGCTCAGAAATCATTTAGATGTTTGGTTTCAGGCCTTTCATCTTGAACGCCAATTTATTGTTCATGAAATATGAGCTATTGTTTGATTTATAGTAAAAAAGACAGTAACTTTAAAAAGGCTGGTTTAGAACAAAGCGGTCGTGTTCGTGTGTGTAAATTCTTTTTTTTTTTTTTTTATATCGGCATAGCTTTCCTAAACCACTTTAAAATGGGGGAGATGGAAAAGGATTACACTTAACAGGAGCATGACCTTAACTAGGAGCAAAAGGGAGATGCTTTTAAAAGGAGCGTTTAATAAATTCCCATTTTATGACCAAATACCAATGAATGTGATGCGAATAGTGTGCCAGAAATGTGGATGAAATGACTGATGAAGTGCATAGCCAGTGACACCAGGCTAGGAGATGTCTCTGTTGCAGAATGAGCAGGAGCCTTTGTTTGCAGAATCCCGAGGTCACTGATACAGCTACCATGACGTCACCAGTAGTAGTGTGGACTCCCCTCCACAGACGCTGTTGTTGCCAGACCAGACATGTCAGTAATGCCACACTGCCGCTACACGAGGGAAGCCCCCGTGCTGTCACTCATGGACAAGGCTTTGCTTTGGCAATGAATGAGCAGAGGAGAATCATCTAGAAATGTGACTTTCAGCATTCTGGGTGTTCCTTTCTGCCTGCCTTTTTGCTCAGGGTGGGAAGTGATGAATGGAACTGCAGTCATACCAAGGCGGTCTTTAAAGCAAGTTGTCTCGTCTCAGTTTGCCAAAGCAGCCCTGGCAGCTCAAGTCCTCCGCATGTTTTATTACTCTTCGCTGCTTTTTGGGAAAAGGGATAACAGATGAAAAATCACCTGGGCTGAACCTCTCCCTCCCACATCTCTATGCCGAAATGCTAAGTCAGGGACGGCTTTCTGCAAACAACACCACGCGTCTTCTGAAGGCGGGTGGACCAAACAGGGTGTCAGCGTTTTGAGTTTCATAGTGAAACCACAAATATCCTGAAAGGGAGGGCAGTGAAATAACATCTATAATTAAGTGCTGTTGAAAGTCTGGATTAGTGTTTAATAGATGACAAGGTCCTGGTAGTAGTGTGTGTGATGCCTTTGACAAACTAAATGTACCAGTTTGGAGATCTACTTTAGCCCACCCCTTAAAAAACAGTGAAGCACCAATTATCCGTTCTGTTAATTAAACTGTATGTTTACCAATTTGATAATTGCCCAGTGTTTGACTGTGCTGTTAAGGCAGGCAGAAATACAGAAAGACAGTAACATTTCTGATTCTTATTCACAACAACTTTCTCGTAATCTGTGAACACTATCGATGTTACAGGTCATGCTGCTGTTTTGTGTGTTTTTGCTGGCTTGGTCACATTTGTCATCTTTGTTATTACCGCAGTCTTTTGAGAAGAACCGTACCTTCATTAATGTGCTGAACAAGGAAACATCTTGTCACAACCAGTGTAGGAATGGTTTTAATCTAATCAAACCTAATTCTCAGGTTTCTGAGAACAGTAGATGCTGTCAAAATTCTAACTCCATTGATCAAAATATCAAGTGACATAATTTTGCTTTCTCATATTTCCGCAGAAGTTACCAGAAAACTTTAACCAAGCCTCTTGTACTCATTTGTCAGTTAAGCAAATGTGTCAGGCTTCATCAACATGTACTAGTGCCTCCTGCCCACCTTTCAGATGACAGAAAAGTCAGCATGTGCCCTGTGTCTATTTTTGGAACGATGAGGTCGTAAAAGTTTCCATTTATACCCTCCTGTCATTTGTCTCTGAACAACAGGAAGTGATAACCCACAGAGAAAAGGTGGGAGGCAGGAAGCTAGAGCAGGTGCTCTCCACCTCCTAGTGGACACCCACTGTTACTGCAATGGCCCCATTATAATCACACAACATGCATTCAATTTCTTGCAGTACCTGCTTGTTATCATCCTGAAAAGGTAATCCACAAGATGATGGTGTTGACTGTTGTGCGCACACCGCCCCACACACAGACATACACACACTTGAACCAGGGACTCATTGAAACAAATGAGTTACAGGAGACCCAGCCCTCTGGAGAAACACCCTGACAAAAACATAAATCTGTTTTCAGCTAAAAGTGGAGTGTGCGTGCGTGTGCACGCGCATGTGCGCGCACTCGCATATATATGTGGCTCTGAATCTTGGTCCCAACGGTACATGCCAGTAGAAGTCTACAGGGTACACTGGGATATTTTACGCTGTGGTTGAATATGAAGTGATGCCTCAGAGGAAAGGAGCTGGAAGATGGCTGGAACTGGAATTCCTACACCCTTGCTCAAACAAGATTTACTCATCTTCCTTCCATGTGCTGACACCTTTGTCCTACTTCTCTCTGTTCTGCAGTGAATGAAATCATAAGGAAGGATCTGACGGGGGTCCATGCCAGGGGTCAAACATAGAGGAAGGGCCTGTCCAGGATGTGGGACTTCAGGACTTCTGTTTGTACACCACCTCCATTACACCCCCCACCCCACCCCATCTTCTCCACGTCCTCCATCCTATTTCCAGTTCTTAATTCCAGTTCTGCCTTACTTTGTTGCCATAAACTCCAGCTTCAGTACCTTCAGGACAAAACAAACAGGACTGTGCCTTACTCCCAGTTAACATCAGGTTTTTTTGGGACAGAAGTAATCTTGTGCTGAGCTCGGAGAACCGAACACCCGAACCCAGACACACCAAAGCTTCGTGGCAATGAGCTTCAACAAAGACTTTCATTCATTTTGGCTGAGAGCAATCATCGCTTTCCATTAATAAGCACTCAGCACAGCTTACAAGTATGATGTCAGTGCCGTTGCGTACATTGCTGTACACATAACGGAAAGTAAAGCTCATGGCGTTAGTATGATGAAAACCAAAGTAAATACTAGGGCAACATTCCAAGGTTGTTTTCTCAGAAACATTAATTGTGCTCAATGTTTGTTTATACAGTGTATTCACCATTGCACAGAAAAAACGCCAAATTTTCATTAACTCGCTCTGCCTGCCTGATGTTTTTACAGTTGTATACCAAAACAGAAGAAATTGTGTCTTGACACAATATTTAAGGTCTGTATGTAGATAAAGGTCTTATTTTTTCTATTGTTCAGTGTCAGGGGTCTTTAAAATGTTGCATGCAATTTACTGTTGGGAATTTAGTAAGAGACCCCCCCCCTTTTTTTATATGTATTTAGGAATCGTCAGTTAATCAAAGCACTTCAAATGCAAGAGAAAACACCAGTTGTGTGTTGCCTTTTGTGACAGAGGCTGCTTTGCGGAACCAAAATCAGGAAATAGTTTGTGTGAGTAGATGTGGGTGGAGCAGCCATTTCTACTTACACTTCCCCCTCTGTGGAGGAAATGACATGAGTCGTCCATTCTGCTTCCATGGTTCTGTTTACATTTTACTCTGGTAATACATTTAGCATCTTCTGTTAGACACAGAGTTTTGACTTTAATAGATCACTTTTGTTTTTTACAAGGCTGAATGTCTAAAGAGCAAAAATGTTCTTATATAAGGAGTTTGGTGTTTCCCCCAGTCATACTCTGCTCCACTTAAATTTTTTTATTTGAGATTGTGAATAACTTGATGCCTGTGTTGAACAGTGATAAAACATAATTTTAATGTCAAACCTCCAATGCAACTGGATTTTCAGGGGTGCCTTACCATGTGTGTATATTGGGGTTTTTTTTTTTTTTTTTTTTTTTTTTTTTTGTTGTTTTGCCAAATGAGAATTTTTTAAAAATTAAAAAAAAAAAAACAAAAAACGGAAAATTTAGTTTATAAAATTTTAA
>JABJVR010001103.1:0-18694 GCA_025773905.1 Chitala chitala
GCATTTTCACTGTTTCCTCCAACTTCCACAAACAAGTCAAGCATGCAGGAGCACACACTCTCACTCTCTCTCTCTCTCTCTCTCTCTCTCTCTCTCTCTCTCTCTCCCCCCCACTTAGAGACTACGTAGTGAACAACATTGAAATTGACAGCCATTTTAAGTTTGCAGTCAGCTGATGTTACGTGTTAGTTTTTGACAGGCTGACAGTTTGCTGAGGTATGTGAGCGGAGCTCAGCGCTGTCTGGCTGCTAACCTGCTGCCCCCTGCTGCTGTCCCCGTGTGTGTCACCTCAGTAAGCACAGTCTGGGCAGCCACGAGTACGTCCAGAACTGCAGGAAGTGGGAGGCCGAGATCAGGCTCCAGCTGCTGTCGCAGGGCACCGTCAGCAGGGCCTTGGCGCGCACGGTGAGCGCCTGCCGTGGCCCAGTCTGCTTTGAGGGCGAGCACTGGGGGTGTTTCTGTCACGCTGCCCACGTCACCTGGAATGCAAGCTCACGCCTGTCTGTACACGCAGGTCGATGATGACACGTCCCCTATCGTGCTGGAGAAGTACCTGCACCTGGTGGAGAGGCCTTTTAAGGAAACCGTCACCAGGTGGGAACAAACGCCGTCAGCTGATAGTCATGGTACCACGGTATTTGTATTCAGTTATCAGCCGGAGAATTTCTTAACGTTTCATTCGATTTTAATATGTGCTTTGGCTTGGTAGGCAGTGTCTTGTGGACTACGTGGAGAGCTATCACAATCAAGTGAATGTCTGTCTGCAGAATGAGGTAAAATGGTCCTCTGTTGGTTGGTGTGTTGGGATTGGACATGCGTGATGTTGTGACTGCAATGTTTCTGTTTTCGTTACTTATGGAGGGGGGGTACACACATGACCTCTTGCACACTCCGGTTACACCAGTCTGTGGCAGCAAACTGGGTGTGGAGGGAGTCCTGCACTGTCAGTGAACACAGCTCTGCCAGTTTTTACTGTATTTATAGTCCTCTTTTGTTGTTTTGACTTAAAATCTTGGATTTCAAACATGAGTGGTCTTTCTGCCGGTGTTATCTTCAGTGAAAGGTGGCCATATCTCGCCTTCATACGTTACAGAACACCCAGTACAAGACCGTCGATCAAGTGATCCAGACCGTGAAGAACATCTGCTGTGTGCTGGAGGAAGTCGAGACCATGGCTGTTACAGAGGCAGTGAAGAAGGTCAAGCGTTCCGTCAACCTGCCCAGAACCAAGTCCTACGAGGTGATGTCATGTCCCTAGAATCTTGTTGTATTCTTTTCACTTATTAGAAAGCAGCCAAACCAAAATACAACAAAAAAAATAATTTGAGGTGGTTTCTGTCCACAAAATGACATAATTCCTACTTTAGAGGAACAATAATACAGCATTAATAAATTTTCTGGAACCTTTAAAAACAATTCTGTTCATTTGCAGGAAAAAATGTGATGTCTTCTGTTTAAATAACAAATGTATTTTTAATTTTTTTTAGGCTGGCACAAAATTTTCAGATGGTTCAACAGATGGTGAGCGCCCTGTAAAAGTTCCCGTTTATGGGGGGGGGGGTCGCATGCAGCATGCTGCAGTGACGTGCTAAGACAAAGCGTGCCAGGCCGATGCCATTGTCTCTGCCCGTTGGCCCACAGGTCCGGTCAGCCCAGTAGAAGACAGCCTGGCGGGCCTCACCTCTGCTGTGTACGACCTCATCAAGCTGTACCTGCGTTCCTTCTCTCCCAACTCGTTTGGATGTGCCAGGGGCCGGCCCTATGAGGGCCTGCCCGCCGACGGCAAGCCCGCAGAAGTTCGCCATAGCAGAGAGGCCTCGGGCACCACAGAGCACCTGCAGTTCACGCCATCCGCAGTGCACGGCATCACCAACGTGTGGGTCAGCAGGTATGATTAGCAGAAGGCTGAAGAAGGGACCCACAAGCGGGGAGGTTGCAAACAGGGGGTGCCTCACTCACGGCCTTGGGACACGTGTGGTTTAAAATGTGTCTCCTGCAGTATTTTGTGAGCAACGTCCTGGTTTTTAGTAAGACACCCCAGATGGTTAAGCTGGAGGCCCTCCAGAGTGTCTCATATAAACTGGTATGAGAAACCTTAGCCGGCTCATGGTGCTTTTGCCTCTTTGAGAACACTGCTTGTGTCAGTGGCAGGGGTGTTTTAGCTATTTCATGGTGAAAAATGCCTGACCAACACTGCACATTTTTTTTTTTTCTTTTTCTTTTCTATTTTCTCCCGGTGCATCTTACAAGTGAAAAGTAGCTTTCTTCACAGCAGATTCTCATCTTTGCAACATAATAGAATGTGCCAGTTTTGCCCCATTGTTTGGGTGGAGTTTTTAAGAAAACAGAAGTAATTAAAAGCTGATACAAGCTGTAGCCCTTTCATGACTGCTGTGTGCTCACTTCCTGTTTGCCAGACACGCTATACTGCACTGGGTGTCTATGTACGTCTCACAACAGAGCTGTGTGCAGTGATTGTAATTTTCCACTGAATGTCTAACGGTGTGAATTCCAACACTGTCCAATGTAGATTTATTGTTCTTTTAAATGTAGCGATTACTGAGATGGGCTGAGTATGAGGTCAGTTCTTGCCTGGCAGTGAGGTGATCTCTGAAGCCTGTTGGCATGATGACCCTCCCTTTTGTCTATGTCGAGGGTCCAGTGCTGCCTCCCGCTGCTCACTTGTTCGTTATAGCGGTCAGTGGTGCTATTGGCCAGCCAGGGGAGGGGCCCGCGGACTCAGCGCTGGCCGAGGGGCAGGGCGGAGGGAGTGGTTCGTCCCCTGAGCTGTGCTGTATTGCAGGAAGTGAAAGGCACAGTCCAAAGTGCTGCCACATTTTCAGCTTGGCATGCAGTCTGGCACTTTTTGGGGCCCTTGGTTCCAGGCCCAGCTGAAATTAAAAATGAACAAGACAGCAGTTAATAATAGGCCTTTGCCTCCAGTCTTGTCCTCATGCCTGGCTCAGGCGACGTGCAGTATATATTTGTAACAGAGTATTCCCAGATGGCCTTGCAGTGCCACATGTGTGCCCTTATGCCCATTAGCGGTGCTGCTCTCTCTCTGTGTCCAGCCTGCTCGTTATTGACGACTAGTTAAACGTCATCTGAAATTGCTGTTGACACAAGTCTATGTTTAGCAACAGGGCTTCACGATTTATCAGCACACAAGTATTCAGCATTAAGTCACCACACCCCTTCTTAAAAATAAAAGTGCTTGTGTGTAAGGATGTGCAGGATGTGTGGTCGTGAGCAGCCTCACTCTCACACGTTTTACTTCCACCTGTGTTTCTGGCTTTGCAGTGATGTGCTGTGATGGTCACTTGGCCTGCCCCAGGTTACTGCCAATAAACTTGTGTAGCACATGGGAAGTGGAAGAGAAATGTCACTGAATGTTGCTTTCTTTTACTCTGCAGTTATGAGAAGTACTATCTCATGTGTGCTTTAACACACAACGGAAAGAATTTGTTCAAGCCGGTTCAGTCCAAGAAAGTGGGGACATACAAGAGCTTCTTCTACCACATTAAGTGGGATGAGCTGTAAGTGACTTATTGTGAATTATAATTAATTTTTTGTACAGAAAGCCTGAACAGAGCATTTGTCCTCCAGTTAATTCCCTCTTCCTCTCTCCGCCCCAGGATACACTTCCCCATATCTGTTGCCCTCTTGCCGTTGGAGTCGGTGCTGTGCCTTTCCTTGTATGGTATTCTGAACCAGAATGCCAACGGTTCGCCCGATTCCAACAGGCAACGCAAGGGCCCGGAGCTGCTTGGGAAAGTGTCAATGCCCCTGTTTGACTTCCAAGGGTACTGTCATCAGATTCAGGAGCCCATACAAACCTTCTTTTATTAGTCTGCACGCCGCAGGAGTAAAGTGTCATGTTCCTGGTCTGCAGGTAGTCCTTCACTGAGTGCTGGCTTCTTTTTATGGATTTGTTTCTGGTTCAGGTTTCTGGCCCGCGGGACCAAGCTCTTGAGCCTGTGGACCTCCCCCGTGGCCTCCCCAGGTGGCCGAAAGAGGAGCTCTGCGGAGAGGGTCATCCTGCAGGTGCACAGAAACCTCCTTGTTGGCATGATGCGTTCTCCCAACAGGCAGTTGTTATGTAGGGCACCTTGTTGCCTGTACACGCACTGCTTTGCAAAAGTGTTCAGCCCCCTTGAATGGCAGTGCCATATTCTGGATTGCAAGATGTGTGCAGATCTTTTCCAAATCACTCATTTTACAGAGGTCTGTTACACTCTAAAAGCCAATTCAAAAGCCAGTTATTTGTCCGTGGATATAAAATGTATACATAAAACTGTGCCACTTTTATAAGTATTTACGTATTGTGCTCCAAACACTTTAAGTGGCAAATTGTACCCAAATAATACCCAATTATTTGGATATTGAATAATTACTGTCTACTGATGAGCAACTAAAGTAAAAGTCATATTTTCTGGATATAAAAATCACTTTATATAGGGTTTATTAGCCAGGCTGTGGACTCATAGCCAAAGTGAAGACTAAAAATTGTATCACAGAAGTAGAGATACAGCCATTCAAATGCATGTCAGCAAAAGGGCCCAGGAAATACTGGTTCAGAAAGTACTTGAATGTCCCAGTGAGCACCACTGCCTCCATCTTCAGGAGGTAGGTGTAGGTGTGTCATACCACCCAGTTGCTGTGTAAAGCAGGCCATCCATCACGATGCAGCAACCAAGCAAGTTGTAGACTGGTAGGGCATCAAAGAATCCAGCCGTGATGTTAAAGGACCTGCAGAGGTCAATTGCTGAAACCACGGAACGTGTGAATAAGTCCACAGCGTGAAGTGTTCTCCGTAAGGCTGACCTGCTTAGGAGGGCAAGAGAAGTCATTACTCAGAAAATAGCCATTACTCAGCTTGGATGTGGGGAAGATGACACCAGCATGTAGAGTGTGATGTACAGCAGCGAATTGTGTTGGAGACAGCAGCACGCTGTGGGCGTGCTTTTAATCTGCATAAACTGGGATTCCTTTTAAGACTGATGGAAGAATGGATGGAACTTAATACAGGGAAGTAGTGGAAGCTTAGAAACTGAAGCTTGGAGTAAGGTTCACCTTCCAGCAGAACAGTGGTCCCAAGGGCAAGGTTATGGCAACCTTGGAGTGGCTCACTGTCCCACAATGGCCTACACCTGAAGTCCTGATCTCGATCCCACTGGGAATGTGCCATTCTTTGACAATTACAGTTCAGAAATGCCGTGAAATGAGTAAAAGACCCTCGGAAACCTCACACGTCCACTTAGAAAGCTTCAGAGCTTCAGTATGTCAGCGCGGACTGACTCAGGAAAGTCATTGATATCCACGTGAGTGCAGGTTTCACTGGCGAAGATGGTCACGCGTGCTGGTTTCACCGGTGGTGCTGGTCACGTGCGCAGGTTTGCTGGTTTCACTGGCGGGGGTGGTTTTTGCTTGGCACAGGTGGACTTTCCCAGCCCCGTGATGGACATCCTGTACGTGGGGCCTCAGCCCAGCAGCTGTCCCGATACCCAGTCCCTGGAGGCCCTCGAGCCTGACCTCAAGCGGCGTATTGAGAAGCTTTGCACCCGGGCCTCCATGTTTGGGTACACCACCTCTGCCCCCCTTTATGTCTCCAACTTGTGTCCTGTAGTTATTTTATAAAGACAACAAAGTTCAACTTTGCCTTTACTTTTGGCATGTGTTTCTGCAGTTGGTCCACTGATGTATATAGTTCCTTCTGCTGAACAAATTCCACACCAACAGCCTGCAGATGTACTTCCTCTTACAGTAACCAATAAAGTAGCACTGAGGCTCTAGCATTCAAACTTTGCGGAAATAACATTCTGTTAGTATGTTTTAACTAGGTTGCAACATTTAAAGGGAAATGAATTTCAAAGGGAAACTTAAAAGTCGAGTTTGACAACCGTGTAAAAGCTAGCTCTACAAAACATAGTTTAAAAACATTTTCCTTTGTCAAGCCCTTTTGTTTAGTCATTTTGAGTAGAACCGTCAACTGGCTGAAGTCTAGGAATCACAGGCCGTGTAACTGCACTTGACAGTGTGAAACCAGGCAGTGATCAGAACACCACAAATGTTTTGGTGCTTGGCCTTCCAGTGCTTTGCTTTACTGCTCCTAAATTCCTGTAATTATGGTCCTTCCAGAGCCACTCTTGGCTTCACTGCTTATTTCCACTCATGGAAGAGAAGTTTGAGAAGGTGTCTCTAAGGTCTTAGCTGCAGTCACTGATTTTGTTTTCTTTGCGTTTTAATAAGCTCGACTTTGCGTGTTTGCATCACGGTTGGTGTGGCCGCCGGCGCCTGCACCTGATTACCCACTGTGCCTTTCTCCAGGTTGACACGGGCAGACCGACAGCTTCTCTGGGACAAAAGGCACTACTGTATGGCCTACAAGCAGAGCCTGCCCAAAGTCCTGGCCAGTGCCCCCAGCTGGGACTGGGGCAGAATGGCAGAGATCCACGCCCTCCTCCATCACTGGCCCCCCCTTTCCCCTGTCTCTGCCCTTGAGCTGCTCGACTCCAGGTATGTCACATGCAGTCATGTGACCGGCACGTCTTACTGAACGTTTTTTATTGCACAGGCTTTCCATCATGTAGCTGTGCACCACGTTAAGGGATGCTGTAGACCTTGTACTTACTCTCCGTGTAGGGTTTGATGCTCTGAACAAGTATCTCGTATCTAGATACCATTATCAAATCCAGCCTATACTGTATGTCGGCACAGTAATGGGTTTGCGTGACAGAAAGAGGCCTTCCATTGAGCACATGGCATGTGGTCAATGGACCTGGTACCAATACAAGAAAAGGGCTTCTCACCTCAGTTACCGTGGTCACAGGCAAGCGCCGTGACAACCAATGTGCTGTTTGTCTGCGCTGTGCAGGTTTGCAGACACTGAGGTGCGGAGTGTGGCTGTCACTTGGATCGACAGCAGCAGTGATGATGAGCTGGCCGTCTATCTGCCTCAGCTGGTGCAGGTGAGAACAGGGCCCTGTTGCCTAGTGACGAGGCCCGTCGACTCTGAACCCCTTAAGAGACAATGCAATCAGTTGAAAAGTTGTTTTTCTGAAAATTCTTGTTAATCTTAACAATTTCGTACTAATAATAGTTAATTGCGATTGAAATATATTTTTGGACTTCATATAATAAGCATGTTTGAAGCACTGATCCCAGACAGAAATGCGGTTGATTGGTATAGTTATTTGGAAACTTTCGTCTTTGTAGGCAGTGAAGTTTGAGTGCCGCCTCAAGAATGCCTTGGTGATGTTCCTGTTGTCTCGTGCACAAGGGAACATTAAAATTGCCCATTACCTTTACTGGTAGGTCCTCCTAGTCTTCGTATGCGTGGTTTCCATCTGCGCAGCTGCCCATCGGTGTTACTCAGTGTTTGTGTAGAGTGATACGGTGTGCTTCTTCGTTCTTTCCAGGCTGCTGCGGGATGCTGTACAGGACCCCTGCTTTGGGGCGCGCTACGAACGTGTGCTGGGGGCTCTGCTGTGCCTCTGCGGGGTGGGTCTCAGGGCCGAGCTGGACAAACAGGCTCAGCTGGTGCAGCTGCTGGGAACGCTGGCTGAGAAGGTGCGGCAGGCGAGCAGTTCCACCAGACCGGTGAGCGTCAGAGTGTGGGAGGGACGATGGTAGGACAGTGAGAGTGGGGCATTCTTCCTTCGGATGTGGTAGGATTTTGGGTTTGACTCTTGGCTTGTCTTCTTCCTCAGGTTGTTCTCCAGGAGGGCTTGGGAGTGGTGCAGTCCCTTTTCCAGAGGAGCAGCTGTCGGCTGCCCCTCAGTCCCAGCCTAGTGGCCAAAGGTCTGAACATGAAGGTGAGATGGTCTTCAGGCTGATTCTGCCCTGCCATCTGTACCTGTCACTTTCCGGCTCATAGCAAACGCTCTGAAATGTGAAATTATCTGGCACTTGTCCTGCATTTCATTTTCTGAGGAACAGTGCTGCAAGTGCCTTGTAGTTCAGTGGCCTTCAGTCTTGAGGCAAGTCCAGCTTTCACACTAATGAAGCGTAATGTTGAGCCGGGCAGTGCTTTCTTCTGAAAGCTCTCCTTTGTCCTGGGTTGTGGAGTAACTGCCCCTATGACCTCTGTGACACAAAGGCAGTCTAATATAGAGGTCTTCTGTACTCTACCAGGCCTGCTCCTTCTTCAACTCCAATGCCGTGCCACTGAAGCTTGCCCTAGTCAATGCTGACCCCCTTGGAGAGGAGATCAATGTAATGTTTAAGGTAAGGCCTTGTGGAAGTAACCCAATCTGAAAAGTGGGGAAAGCCACCCACGTCTTGGAGATGATGAAATGGTAGACACGGTGAGCCGACACCAGCAGAGTATCTCATGTTATTTAAATTTTCATGTGCTGCTCTGTGGTGTTTAGCTTGATGCAGTA
The DNA here is from genome assembly GCA_025773905.1 of Chitala chitala. Taxonomy (NCBI): domain Eukaryota; kingdom Metazoa; phylum Chordata; class Actinopteri; order Osteoglossiformes; family Notopteridae; genus Chitala; species Chitala chitala. The sequence continues at coordinate 8,385 of JABJVR010001103.1, forward strand.
TCTGAACAAAAAAAATCTTTAGATGTTCTGATTCTTGAAATCTGTAACTGTTAGCAGAGATTTAATCTGGCAACTGTTTTCATTTCAGTGACTGTTGCTACAGTGTATTTGTTTATTGACATGTGAGATTTAAATAATGAATTTTCCATGAACAGTTTTAAACCTGAACCGTAATATGCATCCCAGATTCCAGAGTGCAGCGTGGAAGCAGGCTGCCCTGTGATTTCCTCGTCAGAGAAGAGGGGAAACTGGCAATATCTAAAGTTGCATGATTTTTATCCCCCTGATGGTTGAGATATGTAATTACAGCTACACTTTTGCATCATTATCAGTTTCCTCTCATTGTTAAGATTTTATTTTTTATTAGTTTATTTATTTTTTTAATAACCCCTAATTAGTCCCACAATGGGGAAATTTGTTGTCTGCATTTAACACATCCTCTGGGCGGGGCATATGTTGTCCTAGGAGCTAGCACTACTACAAACCTGGCTGGGCTGGGATTCAAACTGGGAGACTTCTGCATTCCAGCCTGATGTTCTTCCCATTGAGTCACCGAGGTGCTCAAAAATTTGATAGAAATTTTTTCTATTTTTATATATCAGGGAGGAAGGTTTTTGTGTAGAAAGAATGAGAAGTTTATATGGGGAAGAGACAGCACCTGTTTACTTCTGTGAAATCCGTCTGGGCAGAATTACTGTCAGTTTCTGAAACGGAACTTGTGTGTGTGTGTGTGTGTGTGTGTGTGTGTGTGTGTGTGTGTGTGTGTGTGTGTGTGTGTGTGTGTGTGTGTGTAAAACAGGTGGGGGAGGACCTCAGACAGGACATGTTGGCCCTGCAGATGATTCGCATTATGGACAGGATCTGGCTCCAGGAGGGTCTGGACCTACGAATTGTCAACTTCAAATGCATCTCTACAGGCAAAGACAAAGGTATCCCGTTTAGGCTGAGTCCACAGCACACGGACCATCTCTACTCAGCTTCACCTGAGATCATGCCCCAGGCAGCTACCATTAAAATAGGTTCAGGTTGCCCAGCAGGACTCGGCGCCACCCTCTGGACATGTCTTTGTCTGCATCAGGCATGGTGGAGCTCGTGCCTGCTTCTGAGACCTTGCGGAAGATTCAGGGGGAGTATGGTGTGACTGGCTCCTTCAAGGACAAGCCTCTGGCAGAGTGGCTGCGCAAGTACAACCCAGCTGAGGAAGAATACGAGAAGGTGAGGACCACCAGGGTTCGAACCTGCTGGCACACTGTCTGTACAAACAACCAAGATGACCATTAAATCAACCTGCCTTTTGGGTAACATAGGATACACCCGAGCTGCTAATGCCACCAGCTGGCATCGGACTTATTAGAATAGTAGTACAACAGGCCTTATGGTGTGTTTTAACTGTTACCCTGATTGTTTAAATGGATGGTTTGTTACATGAATGATGTGGGACTGATTTAGTGGCTTATCTTGTACGATACGTTGCTAACACAGACTGATCTCGGTGGTTATGACTGATTAGTCAAATCCTGTCTTTCACCTTTGTTTCCAGAAGAACTGGTTTCTGCAGTGTCAGTATATGAATAAGTTTCAGAAGTGTTCAGGAATTGCTTTGTTGTATGCAATAGATCATATTTTTTGTCTTAACATTTTGGTTTCAGAGGGATACCTTCTCCCCTGTGCATTGTCTCGTGCATGTGAAAGTGATGCGATTTGGAGCTCGCGTGTGTGTGTGTGTATGGGTTGATTGCTATTGTTTTCAAACATCATTTAAAGTATAACACAAATCAGCCATGCACAGGCATCCTATAGCACAATGCTCTGTAATTACGGGTTCTATAACTTGCATGATGTACAACCACACAAGAAGTGAAGTAAAGGGTGTAATTATTAGAACAATGAAGGCATCTGGGTTGAGAATAATTAGACTGCACCCTAATGAACCTACTGAACACTGCTTCAATGTGTGACTGCTGTACCTGATAGAAAATTGGTTGCATCGCTTCTCTAAAATTTTATATTTATATTCTTGAGTCAGTAGTGATGTAATTTTTCTCTGTTGTTTGAGACTGGGCAAGTAGACGTCTTTAAAACTTTAAAAGTGTTCTGACTTAGCCTGGGTCCTGGTAAAGGTTTTGTTTATTCACCTGGAGCTGATGTCCTGATTGTGGGACGCTGTATGGACGGGCCTTGATCTTCTGCTCGGTGTTGACTGGTGGTGTGAGTCACTGGAATAGCAGGCTCCTGTGCTGTCTTCATGCAGGCGTCGGAGAACTTCATCTACTCATGTGCAGGCTGCTGCGTGGCCACCTATGTGCTGGGCATCTGTGACCGACACAACGACAACATCATGCTTCGATCTACGGGACACATGTTCCACATCGACTTTGGCAAATTTTTAGGACATGCGCAGATGTTTGGCAGCTTTAAGAGGTATGGTGGATCTACTTTCTGTCAAACTTATTGAAGAATGAAAGGTTGCTCGATGTGTCCTATTAATAAAGGTTATGTTTTTGAAAAATTCCTCAGGGTAAGTTTTATGCAGTAATGTTTCATGATCGATCTTCGGTTTCAGTCCCATATATAATGGATTGGTTGGTGGCTGCTTGGCATGGCCTGGGGTTTTGTAGCTCTAAGATGGCGCTGTTCTCATTACTGTACATTATTAGTCTTATAAGCAGCTCTCCGTTCTTTCTGCCAGGGACCGTGCCCCTTTTGTGCTGACCTCTGACATGGCGTACGTCATCAATGGTGGAGAAAGACCGACCAGCCGGTTCCAGCTGTTTGTGGACCTATGCTCCCAGGCCTACAATCTGATCCGCAAACATGCCAGTCTGTTCCTCAACTTGTTGTCTCTGGTAATTTAATTCTATGGTTATTGTACCTTATCTCTCATCTGGAGAAGTGTGTAGTTCTACTCAATGTGGCTTGGTTGTACTTTTGAGCAGTAGTTGTACATATCATGACAGTGTGTCCAATCAAAGGACTGAGCTACTCATGTGGACCAATCAACTGTTTTGTGCTTTTGTCTGACAGATGACATCATCAGGCCTGCCAGAGCTTACAGGAACGCAGGATCTAAAGTATGTCTATGATGCTTTGCAGCCTGAAACGACTGATGCTGAAGCCACCATTTTCTTTACCAGGTGCGACTTTTCCATGCCGTTTCACTTACTCTAGACATTGTGTTGTATCGTTACTGTCATCTACAACGTTGCTGGTTATTATTTGGTAATGAGGAAACAAATGCACGCTGAGACGTTTGTTAAAGAAATAACTAGAATGTTATACTATATTTTTCCTTTTGTATGCACTCAAATGGAAGCACATGCTTATTTTCAGCCACTGTTTATGAACAGTGATACAATATTTACATTACATGGTACGTCTATGAGACAATCCCGAAGTCGTATGGGAGAGTGGGGTGCACTCAGTTTTCTGTTGCTCATTCTGGTTCTTCCAGGCTGATTGAGTCTAGTCTAGGTAGCATGGCCACCAAGTTCAACTTCTTCATACACAACCTGGCCCAGCTGCGCTTCTCTGGACTGCCGTCCAGTGACGAGCCAATCCTGTCCTTCTCGCCCAAAACCTACACGCTCAAGCAGGACGGGCACATCCGTGACACGTCCATCTTCACTTTCCAGAAGAGATACAACCCAGACAAGCACTATGTGAGATCTGCTGCTGCTCTCACTACCCTTATGAAATGTTATGTTTTTATTCCCACTTTTTATTTTTAACATATTTGAGAAGTTTACTAAGTAGTAATGCTTAGTTGCTATTGCTCACTTTATATCAGAATCATTGCTGATATGACCACATTTGGCTGTCATATTCATTTTATAGGAGCATGGCCAACATGTGCAAAATAAATATTTGGTAATTTACATGATATAGAAAAACAGTTTGGTTTTTTGCTGCTGTGTTCATGAACAGGGGATATTAGCCTGGGAGCTCTACAAATTTATCTGAATCCAAAGGAACGTAATATAATTGAGTCGTGTGGTTCAGAAGTGGCTAGCTGTACGTGTGTGATGTTGACAGATCTGCGGTGTGCCTGATGGTCAATGTACTTGTGTGTATGATGAGACGCGTGTGTCTCTGTCCCTCCCCATGCAGACGTATGTAGTGAGGGTGCTGAGAGAAGGCCAGAGTGAGGCCCAGTTTGTGTTCCGCACCTTCGATGAGTTCCAAGAGCTTCATAATAAGCTGACCATCCTTTTCCCGCTCTGGAAGCTCCCAGGGTACGCTTTGGCTTCACCTCTTCATAGTTCTGATCACATTCAGGTTTATTTTCAACCCCTTTTATTTGCTGATCAGTCCAGAGGCATCGACTACTTTCAAATGTGATTCTGTCCCGTACATTGCTTTGTCACATGACCCACTCAACTCCACGGGTTCTGTCCCGTACGTTGTTTTGTGACATGACCCACTCAACTCCACGGGTTCTGTCCCGTACGTTGCTTTGTCAGATGACCCACTCAACTCCACGGATTCTGTCCCGTACATTGCTTTGTCAGATGACCCACTCAACTCCACGGATTCTGTCCCGTACATTGCTTTGTCACATGACCCACTCAACTCCACGGGTTCTGTCCCGTACGTTGTTTTGTGACATGACCCACTCCACTCCACAGGTTTCCCAGCAAAATGGTTCTTGGCCGCACCCACATAAAGGAGGTTGCAGCCAAAAGGAAAGTGGAGCTGAACAGCTATATTCACAACCTGATGAGGAGTTCTACTGAGGTGACGCAGGTGACTGAGCCCTGCCGACGGCGACCTACACTTTTAAAGAAGAGTCTTGCTTTAGGTGTTCAATGGCTGAAAATCATCACTTTGTCCTTCCTTTTTTCCACCCTTGTCTCTGCAGTGTGACCTTATCTATACGTTCTTCCATCCAACCGCTCGAGATGACAAGACTGAAGGGTTTGAGGGCCTGGCTAAACCTCAAGGTTTATACCACAGCACTGTGTGAAATGTAATATGTGTAATGTGACTGCATGTGATTTTGCGTTTGTCTTATGAGAGACCTAATGAAGATGGTGCATCTTTCAGAGGTGATGCCACTGAGCCCAACATCAGGGAAGGTGGAAGGCGAAGTGAAGCTGTCTGTTTCCTATAGGAATGGTAATCTTTTCATCATGGTCATGCACATTCGAGACCTGGTGAGCTACACTGCTTTGCTTTTCTCACGTAGCCCCTGAAGGCTCATGATAGCCTCATGACCTTAAGTCAAAGCACAAGTGAACCAGATGGCGAACAGTTTTCCCCACTTCCTTGCAGGTATGGGAGGATGGTGCAGACCCCAACCCGTACGTGAAAACCTACTTGCTCCCTGATCCCCACAAAACATCTAAACGCAAAACAAAGATCTCCAGGAAGACGAGGAATCCCACCTTTAATGAAATGGTGAGCAGTGTCTTTCATTTGTTCTACTTCTGCTGATAAGAAAAACGATAATGTGTCACATTTGGCTTGCTCGTTTAGCTAAATGGAGAGCGAGTTTTATCTTGCCATCTTCAGATGGCTGTGTCGTTTTCTAGTTTCTGTTAACAAAGCATTGCAGATGTATCATATTAGAGAAATGCTCAGCCCTTCTGGGACTACATTGTAGGTAAGGTGAACAGTTTCTCATATGCCATACCCACCCTCTCACTTAGCAGTCCTGTCTAGTATGCTCTGAATATTGTGGGAGGTCTCAGTTGCATGGCTGGCATTGTGTTCACTGCAGAACCTGTTTCACCTCGTAGACTTCACAGAAGACAAGAGTAGAACCGGCTACTCTGGCTGTTGCCATGTGTTGTTACTAACGTGCCCCCACTCCCTCCCCAGCTGGTGTACAGCGGCTACAGCAAGGAAGGCCTAAGTCAGCGTGATCTACAGCTGAGCGTGTTGAGTGCTGAGCCGCTGCGGGAGAACTGTTACCTGGGGGCGGTCACCCTCTCCCTCAAGGACTTTGACCTGAGCAAAGAAACAGTCAAGTGGTACAAACTCACGGCTGCTCCATATTTCTAAGGCGTTCCATAGCCAGAGGGACGCTTGATGGCTGCCTCTCTCGACCCTCTTACTATTTTTTTTTTCCTAACACTAATCAAGTTTCTTACCTCCATTTTTGTTCCTAAAATATTGTCATGTTTTCTTAAATTTGACATTAAAGGACCAAAACCGTTGAGTTTGAAAATCAGAGTGTATATATACTTGTGTGTACATATCTGTATCTATATATATATATATATATATATATATATATGAAAATGCTTTTTATTTTTAGGGCAAATCATTTTTAGGATTTTCCTACACAAATAGGAAGCAGAGGTTTATTGTGAAGCTGGAATGTGCTGGCAGGCTGGGTTGGACCCGAGACAGGAAGTGATGCAACATGTCCTAGGTCGTGTGCCAAAACAATGAAATGGACGTCCGACCAAAATGGTCTGGCTTGGGTGAATTTCAAAGCAATTTCTTTTTGATGCTTTCTGTTTTTTTCCATTTTATCCAATGCCATCATCATTGTCTGTAAGATACTGTAAAGGACAACTGTTAGTCGGGCCAGCTTCCAAATATACATGCTTCCATGTCTACGTGGTAACTTCTTGTCAGTGATGCATTTTAACTAAAGGGAATATCAAAAATGTCTAGTTTTAAAACTACTTCAAAGGGCAAATAACATTTTAATGAGATTTTTGTTCTAACTTTGAAGTGTGCTTTTTTATTTTCAGAGAATGTTGATGAAAATTTGTAAGTTCATTCACAGTACATGGTGTCATAATTCATTTTCTGAATGACTGTACAAACACACTGAACAAATCTACATATGGTCAGTTATTTATTTTAAATTGGTTTTCTTAACCCAAGTGAACATGTGTACTGTAACTTTTTTCCTAAACTGAAATTTTTGACCAAGGTTTGTTTTAAAAATGAATTTATTTAGATACTGTTTAGAGTATAAACAAAACATTATATACATTTTGGTATCTTACCAAAAGTGTAGTGCAGATAACATTGTGAGAGGATATTTTAAACCAAATAAATATTATTGTAATATATAAGAATTTATATATTACATTCTGTAATTATATTGGGCTTATAATAATATCTAATTAAGGGACTTGGGTATGAAGCATTTATGACATAAATCCACAGTACAATGTGCAACTCAGTCTAACAATATAATTGTTTTATTTTTAGATGAACTTGTTTTGGTATTGTTAAATCATGGGATTTCTTTAACCACCTGTAAAATAAGATTATCTGTAACATTTATCACAAAATTGTTGTCTTTAAATATGTAAATTTGAATACTTGTACAGTACATAATCATGACTGAAACTGGCTTCACAGTGAATGTCAGTATTGTGTTTTATTGTACAATACTTTTGGCATCAAAGCATATGTTTGAAGTCTGTTTACTGTATAGACGAAGGTTTATTAGGAGGGGAAAAAGTGTCGGAGTGCTCTCTTCGTGTTCCGTCTTAAACCAGCGACATCGTTGTGGCATTTCACGATAGTGAGCGCCTCCTGGTGGTTTCACACACACACACACACACACACACACACACAAAAAAAATTCAGACCGAAACACAAGTTTTCACAACTTTTTTTTTTTGCATTTCCCTACACTTCATTGGTTCTTTTGACTTGTCTCTGCCCTTGTACCACTGTGTCTTTCATGTGACCTGCCACATTTTCCAAGATTACCAATGCTGACCGGCAGAAAATGTTCATACATCTTGTGTATAAATTCTGTAAAATACATGCTCTGGTTGTAGAGAGGGGGGGGGTGTGTTCAGACACAGCAGAAGATAAAGAAGTGTAAGAGTTTGGAGGTGAGAGTCAGACGTTTGAATGTTAGCACTGATTGGTAAAGGGAAAGAGCTGTTTGATATGGACAGGAGAAAGGTGGACATATTGTGTGTACACAAGACACCAAGTGGAAGGGGAGTGAGGCAAGGAGCAACAGGTGACCTCGAACTGTCCTACTATGTTATAGATGCAGGTGTTGGTGATGGAACATATTTAAAGAAAAAAGGTGACAGTGGAGGACAGGGAACCCAGATGAATTGTCTTATGCAGGAGATGCAACCTGAAAGAGTTTAAAGGCTGTAAAATAGTGGCGAGAGAGCACAGGTAGGATGGTTTGGAGAGAGTGAGACACAACGTTGATGGTTTAGGCATGTGCAGAATAGGGACGCCAGATCTATCGGGACAAGAATTATGAGGATGGAGCCACCAGGCAGAAAGAGAAGGGGAGGGTCAACGAGGAGGTTTATGGATGCGCTGAGGGAGGACATGGATGGATGGTATGAGAGAGGAAGATGCAGAAGACAAAGTGAGATGGAGACATGTTCCTAACAGGAGCAGCCAAAAGAAGACCAGTAGTACCTAGTCAACAGTCTTTAAGTATACAACTGTAAATGGTGCATGATCAAATAAATTTTGACCACCTGTTTTAAATTAAAGAAAAATATGAACTGTAACTCCACAAGTGGTAAACTCCGTCATCCTGCAATGTAACACAAACCGAATGTACATATTAACAATACAACGATACACCCGTACACGTACTCGCAACCTTTCGTTACTTGGAGTGTAGCAGCCCTGAGTGTTAAACATTTTTTGTGGCTGCGTGGGTATGTATTTACTCTACGTTTTGCATGCTTTACCGACTGTTCATATAAAGCATCGTTTTACACACATGCGCGCACACAATTTTCTGTCGGAAACACAAGTTTTCACCACTTTTTTGCATCGCAGTTCCTGAAACTGACGTCGGAAGATGTCAAAAAACAGATGCTCAAACTGGCCAGATTGGTGTGTTTTGGCATTATTTTCCAGAAAAAAAATATCAGGCCGTTAGTTGTCAGAATTCAACAGATCGTGCATCGGATAATAAAGGAAAAAACGTGTACCGTATTTCTCATTATTAACACAAATTTACGTGCAGTGTGCGTCTATTAGACGCCTAAATGTGCAAATTCTGAAGGTTTTAAAACATTTAAAACGAGACGTTCAAGTTTTTAAAAACCTTTAAAAACAACAAGTTGTTACTAAAAACCCTAACGTTCTTCTACGGTTTTTAAAAAAATCGAAAAATTAAATTAGTTAAATTACCATTAACTACGACTTATAAAAACTAATACTTATTGTCAGAGTTTCGACATATGAAGACCTTATTATTGTACTTGATTAACTTCATTGTCGGACGAAATTCAAGGAGGGGCGGGGAGGGGTCTATTAGAGCGTTAATTAGAAGAATTACGTTACGTGGTACTTACAAATATCTCATGCACACTCCGTGTATGTGGAGAATATAGTTTGTGACGTGGATTAATTTGATAAATGTTGTATGTTTTCAGATATAATTCCAAGTTTGCTGGGTCTGCAAAATGCCTGTGGTGATTTTCTGTTACACTTCATTAATACGTTTAAGCAGAATGAATTTCACATAGGACATTCTTTGTCAATAATTGCAGTTTTAACTATCTGAAATGCATTTAGTTATGTGTTTCCCACTTAAACAATGCTGTTTGGCATTAGGTGTCTATTATAATGAGCCTGCTGTCCAGTGAGTGCTGTTGTCATCTTCAGGTGTGATGTCAAGGGACTGTCACGACATCACCCAGGTGCACTTTTTCACGGAAAACAAGGTCCTGAGTGTCAAAGGGTCTGGTCTCAGACCTTCCTGAAGACCTCTACCAGCTCATCAAGAAGGCGGTGGCAGTGAGGAAGCACCTGGAGAGGAACAGGAAGGTAATCTGGAGGGCCAGCAAGACACCCATTTTCAAAGCGTGAGTGCAGTGCACAGCTTCAGACATGTGGCCCACTGACGTGGTCGTGCAGCAAGGCTGCACCTGTGAGGCTCCGCCCGTCTTGGTGCCAGGCTCGGCCTGCGAGGCTCCGCCCGTCTCGGTGCCAGGCTTGGCCTGCGAGGCTCCGTCCATCTTGGTGCCAGGCTCGGCCTGCCAGGCTCGGCCTGCGAGGCTCCGTCCGTCTCGGTGCCAGGCTCGGCCTGCGAGGCTCCGTCCGTCTCGGTGCCAGGCTTGGCCTGCGAGGCTCCGCCTGTCTCGGTGCCAGGCTCGGCCTGCGAGGCTCCGTCCGTCTTGGTGCCAGGCTCAGCCTGTGAGTCTCTGTTTGTCTCGGGTTCCAGGCTCAGCATGTGAGTCTCTGTTTGTCTCAGTGCTAGGCTGGGCCTGCGAGGCTTTGTCTGTCTCGGTGCCAGGCTCAGCCTGTGAGTCACTGTCCGTCTCAGTGCCAGGCTCGGCCTGCGAGGCTCCGTCCGTCTTGGTGCCAGGCTCAGCCTGTGAGTCTCTGTTTGTCTCGGGTTC
>JABJVR010001105.1:0-19796 GCA_025773905.1 Chitala chitala
TGTGTGTGTGTGTGTGTGTGTGTGTGTGTGTGTGTGTGTGTGTGTGTGTGTGTGTGTGTGTGTGTGTGTGTGTATATCCACCGTTAACTTGGGGTCCCATCCTGCGTGTGTTCTGCCCTGGGCCGTTTTGTCTGACTCAGGTTCCAGGACCTGGCACCCTCACCTAGACATTTAGAAAATATAAAAAATGAATAACAGTCTTACTTACAAAAATCAATTTTATAGGTGTAGAATGCGTAAAACGAGTCACAAAAAACTCAGTTCTAGCATAATATTTATTTCTTATTTATTTTTCGATTTATACAATCGTATCCGAGCAACGGGTAAACAGTAACTATAGTAACCCGAAAGTTTTTCTGGTGCTCTTAGGACTCCCAGCGCAAATATGGATCTGCCGATGCTGCCGGGAACCTCTTTCAATAAAAACGTACGTTACGTATTGCATATGTAATCGACGTTATATCCCGTTTTTTATTAAAATTGTACCGTTATTCGATACAGTTTTAACGCAACTGTCGGTATGTCTAGAACGCCGCGGTTGCCTGACTGCAGTTATTTCGCCGCTTCAGTTGATACCGGCAAAGATATGCATTTATGAACAGTAAAATATTAGTAGTATGTATCGCAAACAATTTAACGTTTCGTTAGTTATTCGATTTTTAAAAAGCATGTTGCATACGGTAATAAACAAAATGTGCAATATGGTCTGCTTAAACACGTTGTCATTCATGCATAGTTTAATTACTGGCCTACCTTGTTGTCTCTACTAAACGTAGTATGATGTCGTCTTTATACACACTTTTCTAGTTACTGTCAGCTCTTGTAACTTTTATTTTGACATTGTAAGGTTTGGTAATTAACCCAGATTGTGCTTCCTTTTTCTAAACTGTGTGTTTTTTAAGCTGGGGAAAGAGAGATTCCACAAAGCACAGCATTTTGATTATTCCAATGGAGTTCCCATGATGGCTGGATCAGAGAAACCTGGTATTGGTGGGGAGCCGCTGCTTGGACAGAAGTTCCCACCCAAGTACTCAGTGTTCCCCCAAGGAGCCGGCGGCTCCAGTCCACCATGGGTGGCTTTTGATAAACAGGTTTACAAATTATGTGCTAATTATTGACATAACAGAAACAGGGACAATTAGAAAATGTCCCATATTAGCTCCTGCTATTACATACTGTTATGTTATTCAGTGAAGATGATGGTGTGATTAATAGCTGGTTTGTGATTGCAATCATGTCCTATTGTAAAAGGCTATTTCCAAACATTCTCCTGGGAGACCAAATCACAAAAATGTTCCCTAAAACAAAAATAATAATAATAATAATAATAAATAAATAAACACATTTAATCATTTAATTTACCTGTGAGATATACTGTAATTACCTGCACATCATTTACACAAACAACCCCTTTGTTTCAATTGCAATATGGTATAATGAGTAAATGAGTAAATGTAAACAATATATGTTAATTGCTTCCATTCCAAAGAACGGTGTAGATGTGCGCTCTGTGCTAAAGGATGGCTGTGAGTCAGACGTTTCTGTGGTTATTTTGCTATCCTTGTGAAATGGGAAATCTTTGCCATTCTGACAGAAATGCGTGATAAGAAGCTGCTCTTAGCTCTCTCTCCCGGCCCAATGCTGTCTGCAGGTGCTCTCCTTCGACGCATATTTGCAAGAAGCCGTGTGCCAAAGCAGAGAGGAGGCTTACAGAGTCAGGAAATGCAAGATTTACTTCTACCTGGAGGACGACACTATTCAGGTGGTAGAACTGGAATTCAAGAACAGTGGCATGACACAAGGTAGCCTTCCAAAAATGAGGTGGAATTAATTCTAATGACTGTGACTCACGTAAATCCATTGCTCATTAGCGGCCTTAATGACGTGACGTCCTTTGCGATCTCCTCCCAGGGACTCTGATTCGTCGCCACCGGATTCCTCTTCCCCCTCCTAATGATGACCAATTTTACAACGTGTATCACCTTAACATCAATCAGGACATGGTACTCTACTCCCGCACCTTTAAGGTCACAGACTGTGACACCTTCACCCGAAACTTCCTGCAAAAGCTAGGGGTTCGTCTCAATGCATCGGCACTCACTCCAGAGGACCCATACAGCAGCTTTCGCCAGCAGGTGAGTCACTGGGATTTTGTTATCACTGAATTGGATTCACCAGACAGACGTGATGTGATGTAATGCGTGACATGCTGCATGTGTCCACAGATGGAGGACAACTTAAAACCTCTTCGACCGTATGAGAGACACGACACTTTGAAACAGTTCCTGGACCACGACCGCCAAGTTCTCTGTTTCTTCTGCCTATGGGATGACTCGGAGAACTTGTATGGAGATCGGCGTGAGCTGGTCCTGCACTATTTTCTGGCCGATGACACCATTGAGATCCGCGAGGTTTTTGGGCCAAACTCGGGCCGAAAACAGGAACCGAAATTCCTTCACAGGAGTAAGCTGCCCAAGGTCTGGCAGCAAATTTATCAGAATGACTCCGTTTGAAACCTAAACTGCTTTTGCCTGATGCTGTAGAGTGTGAACCTTGCTCACCAACAGTCTGTGCCTGTCTTGCATCCTGAACCGAGACTGTTATAGGAGAAGGATTCTGTTCACCGACTTGTGCTCTTATTTTGAAACTATGTGTGCTGTTTTTCTTGCGAGCAGCGCACTCCTGGTCCAATGCACCAGCCCGGGGCAGTGACAAGTCGCACGGTCCTCAACGTCTTCGGGCCAACTGGACATGGCGGACGCTACATTCTGGACAGCCTGAAAGTAAGTCAGGTCTTAACACCTACATCATGTTTTCTCCATGTGTATCAAATCTAAGAAATTGTCCTTTAAATCGTCTAGTTTTTCTTACTGTATGGAAATGAAAATGGTGGATACGTGATTGTTTATTGAAACACCATCTCAAGTTTGAAGTTGTCTGAAGCCACTCATAATAGTGAAGATAAAAGCAGTGATGGTGAGAAACAGGTTTTAACTATTTTAACTAAGTTCCCACTGTCCGCATTATTGGATACGATAGCGTCCAGCCTCAGAGTTATTGACAGCGGACAGTAAACCTACTTGCCTTGGGTTTGAAATGTGTTACTACTGCTACCTGATCTTGAGGTGGGATTAAGAAGGTTTTGCGATTGCTTGGGTTTTGTCCAGACCGGCGCCATCCAGGACGACTTCTACAAGGACTGTGACCTGATCCTGGGAGCAGTCATCAGTGTCTGGGGCAGGAATGTGCTCATCTGTGGCTGTGACGAATTTACCAAGGAGTACTACCGCTCCAAGCATGGCATAGGTATGTCATGGGCATGTGTTTGGTAAATGAACATTCTCTCAGTGTTTTCTTCAGTGTTCTTGAAAAGGGATGATTAAGAGTTTTTTAGATGTTAAAATGTGCCCCATTTTCAGACTACGCTTTGTTTTGTGAGTATGGTTACTGCTCGCTGCCTTTTGTCAATATAGCCATTCTCACTACCTCAAAGTAATCAACCGCGTTTTCACGCATTACCGCTGCCTGACCACCAGGTGTCAGCAAGGGCACGAACTTGCTGTCTTAACTTCCCAACGTTTATGCAACTGATCAAAGGTCATCTTGCTGGTTTTCATTCAGCTGGAAGAAGACTTCAAAAAAATGCTGTTTACGTTTTAACTCCCCAGCTACAGTAACATCTTTGTAAACAAACGTGTTTCTCCCAATTAGCAGGAACACATTAATGCAAATTTTTTCATTTGCTTTGATTAAATAGCCATGGCTGTAGTTACAAAGCAGTGCAGAGCTGGTTTGACTTTAGTGGGAAACGTCAGAGCCGGAGTCGATCTGTTTCTTTTTTAAACTATTCCTCCGACTGTTTCTTCATGTTCACGGTAGTTAGGATAAACTGAGAGGAGATTTCAACGTAATCAATTTTTCTTTCAGGCCACTCCTGTGGAGTTATTTACTCTTGATGACTGCAGTGGAACATTTTTACGCACATTGCGTAATGTGTGTCTGTTCTATTTATTTGTATTTTTAATTTCTGCTCCTCACAGCTGTTGGGACTCAAACACTTTTAACTGTGTCGAGTAACATGACAGTAAAGTGATGGATTTGTTTTTAAGGAATAAGTAGTTTCTAGAAGTTAGGCTTTAGTACATTTACTGACAAAGCCCCACACGTCCAGCGTGAGAGGGGACACAGCTGGAAACAATGCTTAATCTGTTTTGGGTTTCCAGAGTGAAACATACACGGAAAGTGCTGGAAAGCAAAGGAGCATAACAGAGCCTCGGTTTTAAAAAATCTGTCTCATCTGTGTCTGAAAGCAGATTGTGGGCCGTCGTCTTGCCCCTTTCTCTTCAAAGGCTCGGGCATGAGGAGCGTGAAAGAGCGTGCCAGCAATAACAAGAGATCAGCGTGCGTGTACCCATATGGCACCCTGAGTGGCATCATGCCCGTAGAGGCCTATATCACTTAACTTACATGTGGTCAGAGCGGTATCTCCCCTCATAGGCTGGGCTGCTGACAGGGCTGCTGGAGACCTTATTTGAGAACATGGTTAGATGTTGTTATATGGATGAATGACCCCCCCCCCCCCACACACACCCCTGATATGTTGTAGAGGACTTCACACCGGTGCAGTACAAAGCCCCCCCCATCCCTATGCCACCCAGGCAGCTGCCCCCCTACCATGGATTTGGCTCAGAAGAAGACTCCCTGACCTCCTGCCAGGGGCTCCTGCCCAAACCCTCCAAGAAACATTTGCGGAAGATGATGGAAAATGATGGGTACACTGTGCACAATGTTTTTTTTTTTTTTGTGGGGGGGGGGTTGTTTACAGAGCTGCAGTGATATCACATCTTCTGATGTTCAAATAATTAATACAGTTGCATCACTTATATTTAAAGGTATACAATACCAGAGTTTATATCATTGCCTCTATTTAAGTTGACCTGTAAGGGAAATAAAATAATTTTGCTTGTGAATGGTCAAGAATCGAACCCCCAAAATTAGTTTTTATACACTTGTAAACATGGATTACAGAAAAGCAAAATCTGCCATTATTGGCTATGACAAAAACTTATCTTAATTTCCCTAGTAAACATGCATCGTGTGTTGGCACAGATCTGCATGGTAATTACTGTTGTTTTTTTTTTTTTGGATGGATGGATGTTGCTTGGGAAGTAGAGTTCTTAGGTTCCAGGCTAAAATGGTGACAGACAGCCCCATCGACCAGGAGAGGCTCTTTATCATTTCTTTCTATCTCAGCGATGATACCATTTCTGTGTTTGAACCACCCCAGAAGAACTCAGGTATGACCTTATGACCTGCGACCTCACTTTAACCTATGGTATATGTCCTGTGGACAAGAAAGGCAGCTGAACAGCTCAGATGGATGGATGGATGGATGGAAATTTTATGGCCCCACCTGGGTCTATTCCCATTTTCCCATGGACACAAATATTTTTCTTATAGCTGATAAAAATCTGTATTTAAAACTTTTTAAAGTAAGGCATAAATTTTAAAATTTTTTTCAGTAAGGTAAAAAGATCCATGTGCTCTTACACGCTTCATTAAGGAATTATGTTTTTGAATAATGAAGTGTTAATATGAAATACCCCAGAGGAGCTAAGAGCAGATCGTTTGGTGTGGTCTGGCATCTTAGGTATCGATGGCGGTAAGTTCCTGGAGAGGAGCAGAGTTAGGAAGCCAGGCCAGGAGCTGTTTAAGAGCGAGATGTCTGAGTACGTGAAGGCCCAGGACCTGTTCGTGGGCGCCCGGCTGTGTGTGTGTCAGCGTGACTTCCTGCTCCTCACCGCGGACGAGTACACTCTCACCTACATGGAGCAGCACGCTGAGGAGGTGCGCACACCACCAACAGAGTTCTAACTCCACCAGAGGTGTACGCTTACCCTTGATCGCTACTGCGATTTCCATTGGTCGCTCCTTTCAGCAGTCAGTAAGGGAGCAGACTGGCTTTTATCTGACTGAAAACATCGTCCACATTCAGATCGCCTGTCTCTCTCTCTCTGTTACACACTAGTCATTATTACTGCATCTTATGTTGTTGCAGACACAGTTCTGGTTGGTACATTAGTAGCAGATTTTTTTTTATTGCTGTATACGCTGTTTTAATTGTCCATACTGTTTTAATAATTCTGTTCTTCCTAGTTCTATATTCTTAACAGCATGTGAAAACACACATTTTGCAACAACAATGCCTGGAGTCCAAGTTAATCAGCAGTAACCATTGTTAACCATTTTGATTTATTCAAGAAAGAGACATAGGATATTATGCTGAAGGAATCATTTTGTGTAGTTTCCCAGGGCTAACATTGGCACGATTCTGAGCAAGCTGAAATCTATTAGTGAGGAGAAGCAGAAGGAGATAAAGAAATTCTTTGCCATCAGCGACCCTGGGAACACAGGCATCACTCTGTATGAGCCTTTAAGGTGGGCAGCTTGGACAGAGCTCTTACAGGAAACATACGTGGCCAAACATGTAAGCAATGCAGTCAGAAAACACATGCGTGGTCATCTGATGGACTGTGTGTGTGTGTGTGTGTGTGTGTGTGTCTGGCTTTGCTGCAGGGACATGCTGTCTGGGCTGGACTGTGAGCTCTCGGAGCACGAAGTCCTTACTCTGGGTCGACACTACCGTGTGTTAGAGGAGCCGCACTGCGACCTGGGCCCATTTCTGGCTGTGGCTCAGGACCACTTGAAGAAGAAGCATTTTGAGGAATTCCCTGGAATGATCAGGGCCTTCATGCATGAGGACAAGGACGGGTACCAAACACACACACACACGCACACACACGCACACACACACACACACACACACACACACACACACACACAAGTGCTGCTGGTCACATAGAAACCTTCACGCAATCTGCTCAGCATCAGCTCAGTTCTCCAATTAGTTCCACTCTTTCAGGTGTAGCACTGAAAGCAGATGGTCCTTGGAGGGTAAAGCCAACTTCAGGTCAGTACAACAGATGCTGAAAATGCTAAAGGGTTAATCTGCATGTCTAGTTCATATACACTCGAAGACGTGTCAACTTCATTGGTTCTGCGTGTTCTGTTTACACACACCAAGACCCGTTAACCTCACCTGTTCTGCGTGTTTTCCCAATAACTGCGTCTCCTCTAGTTCTCAATACCGAGAAAAGTTGGGGTGTCTTCAACCTTCAACACTGCCTAGGAATGTACTGATGTCACAGGAAAGGCCTCTGAGCCACTGACTGGTGATAATTCTACCTCCTTCTGTCTGCTTTGATCAGTGACACATGTAAGTGAGTTGTGGTGTTTTTGTTGGCTGTGTTCAGGACCGGACAGCTGTCCACTCAGAAAGCCAGGACCATATGCAAGACTTTCAGACTCCCACTGCCTGATGATCTGCTCAGGTTCATCCTCAAAAGGTACAACCAAAAAGAGCAGCCACAGCAAGAACAGGGCTGAGGGTCAGTGCTTTCAGTCACACACACTCCTCTGTTTTTTTTTTTTGGACAGAGGCAGTGTTTAGGCAGCACACAGGCCATAGGTGCGAGGCAGTTAATCTAAATCGTTACAGTGAAATACTGAGCTGTATTAATAGATACAACTTTTATTATGTTTTGGCCGAAAATTCCAAGAAAACAACTAAGTCAAGTGTATGAAACGGCCAGAAGGGTAAGATTATCATAAAACAATGAGCTGAAAAACAGACACCGTCCTGCTGTCATGTCTCTGTTTGTCCCATTGACAGGTATGAGACGGAGGCGGAGGAAGTCGCCTACCATGCCTTCCTGTCTGGGATCAACTGGAGAGAGAACCCGGCTGCCCTGGTACTTCCTGAAGACACAAAGGTGAGCAGGACATGAGGAACAGGGCAATGCTCTGCTCTAGTGTGCCTGGGAAGCAAAAGGGCATGGCTGGCACTGTGCACGGAGGTGACTGCAAGGTCTGGATGGCTCGCACTCAGTGTGCGCACGTTGGTGTGCAGGAAGCCATTTTGAGAGCAAATGTCTTGACTTAATTATGCATCTGTGATTTGCCACGCCTTACCACAGTCTAAACAGAAACATGTGTTGTGGACTCACACAATGAAGGATGCATTACAGAAAAATAGGAACATCAAGGTGTTGTCCTGATGTAGCCAGCAGAGGGCGCTTCGGTCATGTTGTCAGGGAAGTGCACGGTTTGCAACTTCCTTGAGTAGTGCATAATATTTGTACAGTGTTTGGCCTGCCGTGACTGTGTAACCCTGCTATGCTTTGTGGAAACTGAAGAGGACTGAGCTGCCATTGGGCCTCTTCACATCGTACCCCCCAGGCAAAATGTCGGAAAAGTTTGCTACCTGACCCAGTCATGCACTGCTGTTTCAGGCCAAAAACTCTCCTCAGTGCGTCCCAAATCTCAAAAAGCTGACGAATACCAAAGGCCGCCTTTGTTTATTTTGTTTTGATGTGCAAATTGTTCACAGCATCCAGCTTGCATTGTTTCTGTAAACGGATGTTTTGCCTCGTTGAGACGGCTGCCGATTCTTTGTGGTTTTAGCTACACCTGAGCTCGTGACATGCACCTCTGCCCCTTGTTACTTTTAGGTGGATGCACACTGGCACAGAGAAGCCACAGACTCGGCTGTGAACAACATCAACTACTCGCTTCTCATCAAGGACATGTTTGGCGCACAGGGTGACGAGTGACGGTGGGCCTCAGGGATCAGCTGGAGCATCCAAGTATATCAACACAGGTTCACTGCTAAAAATGTATTTCAGTTATGAGAAGAGCTCATTAGTGGATTGTATAGTGAAGGAAGAGGGTCTGACAATATGGAAGATTTATTGGTTTAATAAAAGTGTTGTGTCTAAAGGAAATGCCTGTATATCCTTACCTTTTGTCTTCAACACCACCTTAGCTGTGACTGACTTCACAACACACACGCAGCCTCTCTGTTGTACAACAAACTGGTGGAAGGGTGCTGTGTGGGAACATCAGACCACCCTTAAGGCAGGCCGTTCCACAGGCCCTCACACTTGCTTCCTATGGGGGGGTCTGTATTATTGCACAGTCGGGCCCCTGTCATGCCCCTGCCACTCAAAGCACAGGATTTGTTGGATCTGCATTCTCTACAGCGTTTTGCTTAAGGAGGGGGCGAGTATTGCCCAGGCTCCATCTCACGTGCCATTCGCCATCCGCCCAAGGCTATAATTTACAAAAGACCACCCTGCCCGCCGACCTCTTCATTCACAGGTGGAGCGTGTGGTAATCAGACTCCTAGTAATCAAGCCCCCTACTTCACTGGGACAGAAGGAGTACATGACATCACACGGATTTGTGCCTTTATCCAGGCACCAATCCCATCTTTCACACCCGTTAAAATGTTAGCCACTCTGAGCCCTGGAGTTCCTATCACAAGCCTTGATGTGTGTGTGTGTGTGTGTGCGTGTGTGTGCGCGCGTCTTGACTCAGCGTGGAGGGAGGTAATGGAGCCTTATGGGAGTGCCCATGCTCTGTGGTGATGGAGAGTAATGGCTGTCAGTTCACAGAGGCCCAGCTCAAGGTTATGCCCAGTTCATGTTTATTAATGGAGAAATTGTCCTACGAGCAGAAGCACTTTAGCCAGCCAGCCAGCCATCCTGCCAGCCAGCCAGTCAGCCAGCCAGGCATAACCAGTCACAGCCAGCCATAACCAGCCACAGCAAACCATAACCAGCCACAGCAAACCATAACCAGCCACAGCCAGCCATAAACAGCCACAGCAAACCACAACCAGCCACAGCAAACCATAACCAGCCACAGCCAGCCATAAACAGCCACAGCAAACCATAACCAGCCACAGCCAGCCATAACCAGACACAGCCAGCCATAAACAGCCACAGCAAACCACAACCAGCCACAGCAAACCATAACCAGCCACAGCCAGCCATAAACAGCCACAGCAAACCATAACCAGCCACAGCCAGCCATAACCAGACACAGAAAACCATAACCATACACAGCAAACCATAACCAGTCACAGCCAGCCATAATCAGACACAGCCAGCCCCGGCCCTCTCGGCCTTCTTTCTCTCTTTATTCAAGCTCACAGGCAGTGCAATGCCTCTCTAACTGTTGTGCAGGCCAACCCTTTTCTGACTGTTCCAGCCCAGGGCTACAGGAGCTGACACCCAGGATGCAGGCCGTAAAGTGGACCGAATTCAACAAGAGTTTTGAGCTCTTGAGTGTGGCTGTGTGAGTACAAATCTCATAAACAGCACATTCATCCAGCGCCTTTTTAGCTGGTGTGGCTACACAATAAAACACCTCAGCGGGCAGCCGGTGAAATGCTCTTAAAATAGGTGCAGTGCCCAACACCCTGCATAACTGCAGGCAAGGATACAAACAGGCTTTAGTGAGCCTCGTTACCACCAAGAGAAAAAACTCATCAAATGACATCACCTTTTTATCCCTTTTATTTTTGTGTTTTTAGGACACATCTGAGAATTAATTTCTAATTTTCTGCAATTATGTTATTGCATCTTCAAATCTCTCCCAGGAAGTAATGGTTGTGTTCTGAAAAAGTGGCGTTCTGTATTTCTCTTTCAGCCAGGCATAACCAGTCACAGCCAGCCATAACCAGCCACAGCAAACCATAACCAGCCACAGCCAGCCATAACCAGCCACAGTAAATTAATTAAGGGGCATAGCATACAGCTGATTATACAGACACAGAACTGTGTTTTAATTTAACATTGATAATACTCTGTTGTTACAATGATGTTAAAAAGTGTTGTGTAAAAGACACAAAGCGATAGTGGATTTTACTGATTTCTTGTAAAAACACAAAGCATGGAAATTCTGAGTGAAGAAAATAAAAAAGAGAAATATCTGTTATGCCAACAGAGGAAATGAAAGTGGTTCTCTTGTCATGTAAATGAAATATGAATTTTAGCAGGTGCTCAAGGTCCACTGCCCTGACCTCACCTAGACTCACCTCTCCGCATGCCTGCAATTCCAGAGTTTGTACGGAAGCTGCTGTAGGTGACACCAGGGGCAGCTGAAGCAGCTTGGCGGGTCTTGGTCCGCGAGCTCAGCTCCAGCCCCAGCCTAGCCTGCCTTCCTTTTGCACATGGGGAAGCAGTTAGCCTCCTCTGCATCTCGCCTTTCACTGCTTCCAGGGAGAGAGGCATTTTTTTTACTGGGAACATAATCAGCTCCATTTTCTACTCAGTTTTCGCCCAGATTTCAATCGGTCCTGAAAATTGCACTAGGACCCAAATATTACCCATCTGCTTACTCTGCCAGGGCCGCCAGAACACTTGTTCCCTCAAAACGGGTTTCCTGAGACACGGCTGCCCAAACCTGGTACAGCGATCAATATGTCGTTGCCTTTGGCAAGCAATAAAGGGAACATTATTTTACATGCTAAAACAAAGAATAACTATACTCTGCTTGTTGTAAATTAGAACCTTGGGGTTCCTTTCCACAGCCCCGTGTTCCCAATGGACATCATTTTGGAAGGTGCAAGCCTGTTATTTGGAGTGTCCTGCTGCATATAAATCAGCCTAAATTACAATTTGTTTTCTTAAAAGAAACTGGACTTGAAATAAGACCTTTAATGAATGTGCTAAATGAAGATGAGGAATGTTTGTAAGCCATCAGACCCTGACTGGCAGTACTTTTCTGCCTGTAGACGAAATGGATAAGGTTAGAAAGCCTTAGAGGGTGTCTACTATCAGCAATCGACACCAGAAAGAACAGGGGCAGCCACAGCTACTGGAAAAAAGTTCAACTGGTCAGCAATGGAAAAAAAGTGAAAAAGTATGGAAGAGGATAGTCTGAGAATGTTTGTTGCCTTAGACACAAGAATCAAGTTAAAATCCACAAGGCTGGATCATTCACAGGAATCCAGTGTCTTCCTATAAGTCCTTCTCATGGTTTTCAAGCAATGTTCCTTTAACCTTCACAAAAATCTTTTGATTGTCATTCCTTTAATCTTTAGTAAACTTTTCCTCAAGCAAGGAAACAAGATTGGTCTGAATATCTCCAAAAAAGGCCTTGTGATGATGTATAACAACTGGCCCTCACCTCAGGGAGAGACACATCCCCACCAATGAGTTTCCAAGAGTTGTAAATTGTCCCACTGGAGTGGGAAAAAAGATCTGTGAGAAGGAGGGAGCACGAGTTGGACAAGCTAGGAGGGGGATGTGCTGGGAGTGGGAGGAATGGGAGGAGCTTGAAGTGGGAGGGAGGTTGAAGAAAATGGGAGGAGCCTGGAGTTGGCAGGGAGGTTGGGAAAAATAGGAGGGGCTTAGAGTGGGTGGGAGATGGAAAGAAAGGGGAGGAGGTTACAGTAGGTGGGAAGAAGAAAAGGCGGGACTTACTATGGGTGGGAGGTGGAAGGGAAAGGGAGGAGCTTGGAGTGGGGAAGTAGAGGCTATGAGTGGGTGGAAATGGGAGAGAATGGGAGGAGCTTAGTGTGGTAAGATAAAGGCTACGAGTGGGTGGAGATGGGAGAGAATGGGAGGAGCTTAGTGTGGGGAGGTAGAGGCTATCAGTGGGTGGAGATGGGAGATAATGGGAGGAGCTTAGTGTGGAGAGGTAGAGGCTACGAGTGGGTGGAGATGGGAGGGAATGGGTGGAGCTTAGTGTGGAGAGGTAGAGTCTATGAGTGGCTGGGACATGAAAGGGAATGTAAGGTAGTGGGAGCTACAAATGAGGGAGAGTAAAAGATGGGGGTAGGATGTAATGGGAGAATAGCTGAGCCACACTTTCCAGATTATACAACCAGTGGTAGCGAGATCAAGTAGGCCAGCTTGTTTTCTCTGGTAATAATTGTGTGAGCTAATAGACATGTTCACGTGGGAGTCCTGATGTCCAGACTGCATGCTGTGAAGGTACAGCTGGCATGTTCTTACAGATGTTTGCTAAAAATCTGTTTAAGAATGTAACCCATTTAGAAAGACGAGTCGGCTGATCAGATAAGTTTTCACTTTGTGCCCTCTGTTCTCCCCTGAATGAAATCCACACCTCAATTAAAAGATTACTCACTTGTGCATGACAGTGTATGTGGTAATTTAATATGGATTTTCTTAGACTGAATGGTATGCTTACATTTTTCACAACAGACAGAAACAAAAAAAATTACATACCTTTTGGGTTGCTGTACTTTCTCAGGTGAGAGCAATTCTCCACGGTTCTTTGGCAGAAGTCAAAGAACAGTCCCTACTGAAAAAATAAAATGGCATCTACATTTTGTTATATCTCATCCTTTTCACCTTTCCAGGTTAAGGTCTGAGAGTAGTCCACTTTGTAGATATCATGCAGTGCTCTCGTCCTGAGAAGTCATGTCTTTGAGAACGTGACCCATCTGGTTAGCGAGCATTTCCATCACTGCCCACGTCCCAACCTGATTACCATGCATGCTGTACCTGAAATCACTCTGAGCTGCATATGCCTAGATACGAGTGTCTTCACCTGGGGGGGCCTCACACCTTCCCCACACGGCATTATCCCTTCACCTGGGGGGGCCTCACACCTTCCCCACACTGCATTATCCCTTCACCTGGAACCACGAGAATACCTGGGGCTCCCCAGGTATGAACTGCAGTTTTTTACACAAGCAAAGCCAACAGTTTTAAAACCCCTTCCTTAAAAAAGGAGAGAGGGAAATGGTGATACGGCAGGGGGTGGGCAGGGTGTAGCACTCTGGGCTGGAATCCCCACACGCCCCGCGAAAGTCTGTGGGATATGTCAGCTGGTGCATGCGAGGTGATTGTTACTCTCCACGTCTGACAGTAGGTTGCACATGAGCAAATTTCTGTTCGGTCATCTTTTCCCATGATTCCTATATACAAACTGAGTCAACCCAGGCATCAGAAAGGGGGGAATTTTGGAGACTGGGGGGCAACTTAGAGGGAGTGGAGAGAGAGAGAGAGAGAGTACTTACACACCCAGAGCTTGAGAGAGGGGGGGATAGACAGAGAGAGAGGGAATGGGAGAGAGAGAGAGATTGAGAGAGAGAGAGAGAGAGAGAGAGAGAGAGAGAGCGGGAGAGAGAGAGGGGGGATAGACAGAGAGGAGAGAGAGAGAGAAAACGGGAGGGAAGGAGACAGGGAGGGGGCATAAAAGCAATTGTTGTTGAAGAAACTCCATCTCAGTTGAATGTGTGGATCCTCCTGCTGAACTGAGTCCCTTCTGCCATCCGTGAGAAGAGCGAAGCACTCGGGATTTAAAGGTGACCCAACTGTTTCACGCATGATTTTCCAGCAGGATCACAAGCGTGGAGCCAGTGGTAAGCTCTGGATTCCTGTCTGTGCATTTGTGCAGCGCTGACATGCGACGGAATGCACAGGGGCACGTTAGGGGTCAGGTAATTTCAGCATCTCAATGACACATCCAGAAAAGGGAAATTTCACCTTATTCAGTACACTCAGCTATAATGTTATCAGCGTTACCTTTTTGTTATTCCAGTTCAAGTGTGGCAATTTTGTGTTTCCTGTATTCAGACAGCAAAACGTATGTCGCGCACTTCTAAAAAATATGCACAGTATATTTATACATCACTTGTACACTCAGATGGCCAAAAAAATTTATGCTGTTGATGACTGTAGATTTAGCAAATGCTCCACTGAAAAGATCAACAGCATCCGCGTCGCAATTTAATTGGCTAACGTTTGACATTCTTTTAATGTACTGTAGTCTGTTTCGTAAGAGCAGAACAGCATGCAGGCGCAGTGGTGTTGGGCGTGATCTATTGTCCGTGAGGTGAGGGTGGTATGGGAGGTTTGGCGCTCAGCGGGGAGGGGGGCACAGAGTTGGTATGTGTGTGTGAGTGATGTAAGTGGCACGCCCTGTGGGGGGCATGGTCCCGGGGCCCAAAGGCGCAGCGTGGGTCAGGCTGTGAGACATGCAAGGTGGAAAAGCAGGCATGCCTTACCTTTATGGACCGAGAGCTGGGGACTGGTGTGCAGGGTCAGGATGACCCAAACAGAAACACACATAAATACTTCACCTCCTTTATCAAGGGGTGCTCGTTAAAAATGTGCTACACGGCCTCACTTGAAAGTTAGGTGCATGTTTTTGAACAGGTGACTTATGCCTCCCACTGTGACCAGTTTATAGGTCTTAGCGATAAAGATAACGATGGAAAAAAAAAAATCAGCTGTTAGTTTCCAGTGAAACAACTGGAAGGGCATTTGGGACACAGACGTTGTTTTGGGACTGCACCATCAGTGACCCCAATGTACGAGCAGGATAAATGAAAGGCATTGGGGCTCCAGCCAAAACGCTAAAACTCACATTAGGTTAATGTCAGCGTGGCCACGCGGCCGGCAGCCGACGCCACTCACATCCACCGCGCTTCTTGCGGCTTTAATCAGGCTGGATATATTTAGTGGCAGGCTTAGCTGCGTTGGTGGGCAGGTCTGGACGGATGGCGTCATGGGGTCCGGCAGCACCCCCACCCCACACCAGGGGTCGACGTGTCTGAAAGAGCGCGGACGGGAGGGAGGGGGTCCAAGGCCCGTCACTGCAGGAATCTGCCCTTCGCTTTATTAAAAGCTGGCAAAAGGAGCAGAGCACTAAAGCAAGCAGACGCTACAGTGAATCCCCCTGTCGGGGTGCAGGGCTGTGAGGCGTGATGGGAAGGAGTGCAAACACCAGGCGTGGCCCTTTGTAACGCTCGCTCTGCCCCAGAGATCTGTCATCTCGTCACACCCCGCACTCCCACCATCCTGGTTTGCTTAGGGATTTCCACACAAATTCTTGTGGCTTTTTGTGACAAGATTGGGGGGGTGGAAGTCTGCACCCCCTCAGTGCCTTGGGCCAATATCTGTGACATCATATTAGTGACAAAAAGCTGAAGACATTGTCTGTCCTGTTCTGGACGTGCCTCCTTGACCTACAGGCTGGTGTTAGAAGTTAAA
The DNA here is from genome assembly GCA_025773905.1 of Chitala chitala. Taxonomy (NCBI): domain Eukaryota; kingdom Metazoa; phylum Chordata; class Actinopteri; order Osteoglossiformes; family Notopteridae; genus Chitala; species Chitala chitala. Next base: position 15,876 of record JABJVR010001105.1, read on the forward strand.
AGTCTCCCACTCAAGTCTTCTGGACAAAATTCCAACTATCTTGCAGGGCTTGATCTACAGCTGAGCATGAAAGAAGTTAGGCAGAAAGCACTATATAATCCCCTGAGACTGCCAGCCATTGTTATGCACCACTTGTAACACAGGTGAGAGTGCAAAGCTTTTTTAAATGGACTAACACCCACACTGCCCAACCCCCCCAGCCAACCCAATCTGGGCAGGGCATGTTCCAGTGCTAATCAAGGCTTCACAGATGGACCAAAGCATGTGCCAGAGCTTCACGCTCAGGTATTTTACAGAGCCGTTAGGACAGCCCACCAGTTTCCCACTAGACGGCTGTGGCTAGACTTGGGGGGTTAATCAGCTTTCAAAAAAACCACCCAGGTCAGTTTCAGGTATTTGGGTCCCCTCCTGGGACCTGGACAGAACCAGACTGAAACATCACAGTACACCCCCCTGGCTTTCAAAGGTCAGAAACAGGGAAGTGAACAGAACGGGCAGGTTCAGTTGTACTTTGGGTCCAGCATTTTAATTTGGTTTCTCCCCAGAGAATAAGAGAGAATTGTGATGTTTTTATATCAGGAGCTGCTTTTGGTATTTTTGCAGCCTGATTAGACATACAGACAGGCATGTTTTTGGGCAACTCTCTCCTGAGTTGGCATTCACACCTTTTCTGAAGTTCTGCCATGGCTCAATGTCAACAGGTCTGTGTTTAACACAATCTAATTAATCCCCTCATGTTCTGGCTGACACTGTAACCTGGCGAGCAGAGGCTAATTAAACAAAACCAGACTGTTTTGTTTTCCATCAGCTTCGGTTACATTTGAGTTCCAACGAGATGAAGGGGCTTTCGTTTTCCTGGTCAAGAAAGAAACCCAGTGTTTCATCCATGGTGTTGACCCTAAAGGGTGGAGACGCAGGTCTTGTGACTCTGCGGGGACCCAGTGAAAGCCTGCAGAAAGAACAGGTGGAACTGGCTGAGGAGGAGAAGACACTGAAAGGAAAGGTGGGCTGGATCATGTCCCTGTTCCTCAATACCATCATTCCAGCAGCTCCAATATTTAACACGGTGACACAGAAGAGGAGCTCACAGCATCTCTATGAATTAGTACCACAGACAGAAATCTGGACGTCAGCCAAAAAATGCCGCACCAGGGACCGCATAAGGTGGTGTAACAGACACACAGTATTTGAAGCACCTCTTTATGTTTGAGGAACACAGCTAACATTCTCTGATACAGTAAAACAACCAGTTGCATGAATAAACCACTGGAAATTAGTTTTACTCCCTTATGAGATGGTTGCATCTAAGGTGGTTAGAAACTACCACTTCAAGAGCTCCCACGGGATTCGAAGCAACAACCTTCTGATTATAATCTATAGATTTCTCATTCACACTTTAAAAGAAAGCAACATCTATGCAGCAACTTGAAAAGCTCAGCTGCTGCAGTCATTCTGAGAGGGAGGGTCTCAGCAGACTAGCCCAGAGGAGTCCAGGAAATCACTCGGATGTGGACATCTTTGCTTGCCTCAGTGTGAGAAGTCCCCACCAGACAAGAGCAAAGCAACCAGTCTTCAGCCATCCAGAACAGTTCTCGCAGATACAGACGAAGATCTGGTGTCATCTGCATCCCGCGGCTGCACAGGGATAGTGCTGTAATCCGTAACACGTGCGTTCTTTCACCAGTTAAACACTTCAGGGAGTATTTATTTTAACAAGCGGAACACTTACACTCCTAACGAGATGGAATTCTAAAGCTAAAGGGCTCTGTAGCACACTGGAAGTCTCCAGAGAGAAGGCTTCAAATGGGCTGTGTTTATTTGTGATCTTTGTACAAATCGGGTATTTATAAACTAATTGGCGTGACAAAGAAAAGGTTTTGGGTAAAATCGTGTATGTTTTTTCAAAGAATAATTTCCTGTCTGTGAAAACAGGCCAGACACAGGTCTGGGGTCAGGTTACCTTCACAGATTCTGAAGTAAAGTCCAGTCGTACTTCTCTTTGCCGTTAGTTCATTAGCAGTCTGGACTCCGTGGTTTTATAAGCTGCACGCTAAGCATTTGCAGAAGATCAAGAATGCCATTGTTAGGAGGACAATAAAGCAAGGAATACTGGAAAAAAGGGAAAGAATATTAAAGCATATATACATATCCCCTGGCTGGCATTCCATGTCCTGTCATGAAGGAACTTGTTATGTGGCCCGTCTCGTTTAATGAAAAATTCATTCCTGGGGAAATGGTAACCTCCAGGCTGTTTATTAATGTATTGAGTTTCTCCACTGTGTAAAGAAAACACAGCATTTTTTTTTGCTCTGGGATTGTTGGAATAACAGTGCAGTGGGCTGCATGCCCCATTCATCACAGCTCCCCCACTTCCTGGTGGGGAAAGGAAGGAGACATTACCCCAATTGCCTGGCAAGCGGCAGCAGGGTCCACTGCTTGCTCTGCAGCCTCATCCTCCTCTTCCTCTCCCAGAGGGCCTCATCTGCCTCACAGCTCACTGAGGGTCTTCTGAGATGAGTTTCTGGCTTGACCCTGATCCTAGGCTGATGCTTGACTCCACAGTCCAACTGTTTCAGGCTTTATGTAATACTGGGACACTTTGGCAGATGGTTGTGTTACACTAACCCCCCACCCGACCCAATCCCCAACTGAATTAACCCATCTTTTTTCTGCCATTGCAGAAGGACAGGACCATACCACAGGACACAATGGAGACAGACGCCAATTTGATATACGGTGTCTTTCAACTGGCCAGCACAAGCTGAGGCCAGGAAGAGCCAAGCTCTGAGCTGCCGTCCGCCAACCGGCCACCTGTCAGTCCACATCACGTGCATCACACAGGGCAGTACGAACCAGCCCTGCGGAGCTACAATGAAGCTCTGCTGCTGGCACTTAGCCAGACTCAGGGTCGCGCTCCTCCTGGCCATGTGGCCCCTGCTGGTCGTGGTGCAGGGAGCAGCTGGGAAAACCGAAGGTGGACACCTTGGGAACTCAGACCCAGACAGGTGCATGAGGCACCACTTTGTGGAGACCATAACCCATCCCATCTACAAGTGCAACTCCAAGGTAAGCACCTGTTTAGAACCGTTAGTTTAACACCAGAGCAGGGGCTCCTAATCTGGACTCCGTGGAGAGATGTTGGGGCTTTCGCTGGTTCAGCCCAGTTGTGCCTCAGGCAAGACGACCTTCGTGGCTCAGCTCAGAGGCTGCAGTTCCAATCGATAATCATAACCCCCGCCTCCCTTTGGACAGGACCTCCTCGTTAGTCCTGATCCCGTTGTAAAGGACACCCAGACTAATCACCCACAATGCAACCTGCTATGGCCCTGCCAAAAATATCACGACAGCCAGATAGAAGTGCTTTGTCAATGTCCCTATTTATTTAGCTGCTAAGCAGACCCTGTTGTTTAGTTGCAAAGTTAATTTTAAAGTACACTCTGCATTTGTACAGCTGGATATTTTTTTGCCATTCAGTTTAAGTAGCTATCTCAAGGGTACAACGGCAGTGCACCCATCCCAAGGACTCAATTTTGTTAACCTCGTAACAAGATCTGTCAGATCTTCTCACATAGAGATATGCGACAGATCAAGGACGCTTGTTAAAAGGGGACAAGTGTGTCGTAAGACAGAATGTGGTTCTTGAATACCTGAGGTCTGGGATGGTGTGTGTGTGTGTGTGTGTGTGTATGGGGGGTCTGCCTGCCTACATGCCTGAGTGTTGGCCAAGACCTTGTGTTTCCCAAGCTGCACCTCTCCCAGCTGGGACTCATCAGCAGACAGCAGTGGGGGGCCCTGGGGTGAGGGGACTGGCGAAAAGCCTTCGTTCTAAGAACCCCCCCCAAAAAAAAAAATCCCTACCCCCCCCCCAGTTTTGACAAAAGAACAACAAACAGAACAAATAAAATCCTGGTGAAGGGCAGG
>JABJVR010001106.1:0-19790 GCA_025773905.1 Chitala chitala
TTCTCCCTCTATAGTTCAGGGTGGTTATAAAGTCAGCTGTCCATAAAGCACAGTATTTTGGTTCCACGAGTACAGGACAGATACATCTTCTTTGACCACAGCTAGGTAGCACAACTCGGGCATGGACGGTGACCAGGCAGACTGCTGCCAAAAATATTAACTTTTTTTTTCCTCAGCAGGCCAGCGCATTGCATGGGCCAGACCGTACGCATTTATCTTGGCAGCCAGCGCAGCACAAGCCATTTTCTGTCTGAAAGAGCCATAACTTTGAAGATAACACAAAGAAAAGTTTGTATCAATATAGAGTATATCAATAAAAATAAGTGAAAAAATAAGTGAATAGAAAAACTATTTCGTTTCTCCCTTGGACATATATAATCTCAGCAGCAGTTAGGATGGGATGATTTTGAATTGTAGAATTTTATAAATCTGTGACTTTGAATCTTAAGTCTAAAACAAATACAGATGGGTGACAAAGGAAAAACTGAATGCCCTTAAAGCTCGATCACCTACAGTGAGTCTTGTGCAATTCCAAATATGTGTTTCAGCAGGGATTTCTGGATCTACTGGACAGTACTACCAGCTGCAGTCCCCACATGAAACCAGGACGGGTATGACAGGACACTCGACTAACACTAATAATTTTTGTCAGTGGGGGGCCAGCCTGATAAATGTAAATCTGATATGCGTTCTTACTTCAGCACTTCCTTCGGCAGCTAGTCTTTGTTGTTTGTTGTCTAAACAGTGAAGAAAGTAAGTTGGAAGTAACAATTATATGTTTTGTCATTTGAGCCATATTACTATATAAATACATTGATTGATGCAGGTTTAACAAATGAAGAGGTTGGCAAGTTAGTGGCAGGGGTAAGGATGGCTATGCAGCAGATTTGAACCAGAATTATAATCGATTAATCCGATTAGTTGTTGCATCCCTGATGCAATGATACACACATAAGTCAAAAATTCATATCAGGGCATTTTCTGTACCTACATATTACACCTGAGGTTAAATATATATAGTTCTATAATGAGTTGGTTACAATGGAAAATGGTACCAACTGAACATAGTAAAACTGCATATAAATGTTACTTTTGTTTCAATAGGGACATTCGATTTCAGTGCAGGCCAATACAATAACCCTCTGTGGACCCCACAGCATACAATTACTGGTGTGGTACTGCACCCCTCACAAATAAACATGCAAATACATGTGTAATACAGTCTTTTTGTGTAGTCACAACATCCTTATTCCCTACCTCTAGACTTCTTTGGGGGGAACTACCAGCAACATGATGTACCACCTGTGCCTCAAGATCAAGGTTGTAACTTTTAAACTTGTAAACTTTTATAAGTGAATATCACTGTATTGCTGCTGTTCTGTAAGCCTTGCTTCAATGTACTGTGTATATACTAGGGGTGGGAGTGTCCTAACTGTCTCATGTTGCTGCTGTCTGGCTGGTTGTGGGTGGCTGGTCGGTGGTGATGGTGATACAGGGAAGTGAGCTTCACCGAGCTCTTGCTTCACATCCTTTATGAGCTCACGCACTGTCACACACACTCAGCTCCCAGACATACCCCTCTTATACTATATTATATTAATATTATATTTATATAATAAATAAATTAATTTATATATTTCAACAAGTCAGCACACTGCTTATTTTTTCCTGTATGTAAATTGCCCTTAAATTACAAAATATATTTAAAGGCCCGCCTGATAATGTAGGAAAAAAAATGGCCCGAGGCCAAGCCAACTTGTTGACCCCTGTCCTTGGAAGTCACTGCCTAGCAATAAAATAGTTGAGCACAAAATGTAAAATGAGAGACTCTTAACTTTATGTTTATGTTAGGTGCCAGATTATGCACCAAAAGAGATAACAACTGGCCTCAGGCAGTATATTCTAATTTTTTTATTTTGTTTTTTCAGCTGCAGCTCGGCAACATGATGGGAAGCTGTCCCACCTGGCCTTCAGTGATGCAGTCAGAAAATGGCTGCGTTATGCTCCAGAGCGGGAAGGAGGCGTTAAAAGAACTGCAAAACAGCTTTAAAAAATGTAAATTTGGAAAAGTTTGATGTTATTGAAAATGTTGAAATGAAATTTTGATTACACGAGTTGTAACATGTTCAGCAAATATGTTGAGGCACAAATGTGTTCATTAAAAACGTTTTGGCAATGTTTTTTACCTCAAATATCCAATAAAATTACCAGCAGAGTGCCTTTTAAATAATGGTTGAATCATTCTTATTTGAGTAATATTCTTTCAATATATAATCAGCTAACATTTCACTGCAGACTGCCTTTTACATGACTGCTGAATTACTATTGATTCATAACGTGTGTTATAAGAGTATAGCGTAGCTCCTGCAGAAATGTGTGCAGTCTGATTATGTAGGTTACGTGTGTTTGAGCAAGAGAGGAAGACAAGGGAGCAGTGCAGGTTAGATAGGTGATCGCAGTAATTAAAATTAGAAGCCACATTTATATATCAGCTGCTACGCTAAAGTGAAGGGGGTTAACCCTGATCATAATAACTTTGGCCCTAAAGCAGAATTTCCCCAGTGCTTCCCGACAATGATCAGCAAGCTAAATCAGGAAGGGTTAATACATTGTTTCAATATAGAATCAGATAATATTTCACTGCAGACTGCCTTTTAGATCAATGTTGAATTAACATTGATTCATAACATTGTTTCAATATGGAATCAGTTAAAATTAGACTACAAGCAGTCATTTTAAGTGGTGGTTAAATCAATATTGATTCATTGACGGTCCTGGTTGAAAATATGACGTTTATTCAACATCAAACATAACGAGCGCTTTCAATTTGGTTTTAACATCGGACATCAACGTAGATTCAATACTTCTCCCTGACATCATTTCAATCACATTTCAATTGGATTTTGCTATCTGGGAATGTTCTTTAAGCAGTAACTATGTTTGCACAGAATATTCCTTTAAGCAGTAATTATGTTTGCACATAGCAGAAGTTTATTATATTTGTATTTTTGTTTTTCCTTGTAGGCACAGAGACAGAATGCAAAGAAAAAAAGAGTGGACCAACAACCAATTACAGCAGTGCATATTTCTGCATATTGTATTTGTAAAAATAAAAAATGCAGACATGTTGTTTGTCAGTTTGTCATATATTGTAGGATGTTTTGGTTGTAAAATGGTTTGTGAAGGGTTGTAGCAAAACGTTTTTCTCCAACGTTTTTAAAACGTAGAGTCTACGCTATTACGTTTATAGAACGTTTTTTCAATGTGCACAAAAAAAACCAAATTATGCGTTTTAAAACCGTTTTATAAACAGTTTATAGGGTCCTGTAGGGTCCTGCGTGTCTAGCTCTCCTTTGTTTTATGTCTGGATTTTAATTTTTTTAGGCAATCATTCAAAACTGCTTATGTTTGATTCATCTTGTGGTTTTGAGTATGCTGCATAATACACTAAGTTAAAGAAAAATATTGTAACGCCAGTGCCACGACCAATGGACAGCAGCCGGGAAGGGGGGAAATGTGCACTTCCCCGGCAACCTTTGTAAAATAGTTGCCCCACCCTGGGTGTGTCTGAGAGCGTGCATGTATCCCTCTCCCAATCCCATGTGTGTCTGTGTTTCTGACGATCTGCCTGTATTATAGTTAAGCTGTTCAAGTGTCCTTCTCAGGGCAATTCATAATAAAAGAGAGCTGGCTGACAAACATCTGCGTGATGGCTGGTGCACGCAGCTACAGTATAAATGTGTATTTAGTCCCGATTAACTTATTTATTTCATTCTGTTTTACCTCACGTTTTCTCCTTATTAGTTATTCGCATTGGTGTCAGAAGCAGGACGGATGCACAAGCCATCCGCGATGGGATCGAGCGGCTTCAGCTAGCTATGGAGGAGGATCAGGAAGCGCCCCGCGGGAGGGCAAGGTCTTGGAAAAGTAGTCCGCCGAACAGCGAGGTGCAAAGCACTCCACTGCGTAGGAGGGTGCGAACACACCCAGGGTGCCTGGAGGCTGCCGCTCGGAGGGAAGAGCCGCCACTGACACGTCAGCGCCAGTCAAGCTCCCCAAGTACAGCGGGGAGTAGTTGTGGGAGCCTTATGAGGTACAACTGGAGCTTGTAGCTGAGGCTAACGGCTGGACCAACGAAACTGTCACTGTCCACCTTGCTCTTGCCCTAGAGGGGAAGGCGCTTCAGGCACTACTGGACCTGGAGCCGGAGTCCAGACGCAGGCTCAAGGACCAGAAGAGAGTGCTGCGCCACCGCTTTGGGCAAGTAAATGATCAACAGGACTCCTGTCAACAGCTACATACCCAAAAGCGGCAGAAGGGGGAAAGGACCGCTTTAACTGGCGCTGCCGAAAGCGTGGTCACAGAGCCTCGGTCTGCAGAGGCCCATTCCCAGCGCAGTTGGGAAACGGGAGAGGGGCAGCGCAGTGAGGGAAGTGCTGCCCTGCGTCTCCAAAGCCCCTCAGGAAGACAATGGAGGAGCCCTCTTCAACAAGGGTCAACTGGGGGGGCTTCCGCAGCCCGTTACTGCACTGCAGTGTTGAGGGCATCCACTGCCGTGCCCTGATTGACAGCGTTGCCACGACCTCCATCATCAGGGTGGGTCTGCTGCCAGAGATGGGAGCCACACCCTTGGACTGCAAGGGACAACCCCAGGCCCACCTGCGCTCGGTGACAGGAGAAACTGCGGACATGCTCGGGTACAGGTGCGTGCTTCTGGGAGGAGCGTCCATCATGCACAACTTCTGAATAGTCCCCATCTGGGTGCATCGTGGGGATGGACCTCCTTGTCAGATACAACGCCATCCTGGATCTGCAGAAGCACACACTGCACCTGGGAGACACCACCATTACCCTGTCCACTGCCTGTGTGCCTCAACCCTGGAAACGCCCCACCTGCAGTGCCCCGAGGACCCCTGCCAAGTCCAGTGCTGCTAGCCAGCCCACCACAACCATCAGTGGACCGTCCCCAACCACCCAGGCAGCGATTGATGAGCTGTTCGCGCACAGCTGCGAGAGACTGGAACAACATGAACACACTCACCTGCTGCTAGGTGAGTTTACTAAAATCTTCGCTGCCAGGGATGAGGACTGTGCACACACTGGGCTGGTGCAGCACCATATCAATACAGGGAATGCCACCCCCATCCAGCTTCGACCCTGTTGACTTCCGCTGTCCAAGTGTGCCACAGCAAAGGAGAAGATGAAGGAAATGCTGGCGGCGGGCATCATCGAACCCTCCACGAGCCCGTGGGCCACCCCTGTGGTCCTAGCCAGGGAGAAGGATGGCTCGTGGAGGTTCTGTGTGGACTACTGGAGGCTCAACGCGGTGTCAAGGCAGGACTCCTACCCCCTGCCCCATATCAATGACGCGCTGGACTCACTTTCAGGCTCCAGCTGGTTCAGTTCGCTGGACCTGAGGAACGGCTATTGGCAGGTGGAGCTGGCCCCAGAGGTGCGGGGGAAGACGGCGTTCACTCTGGGCAATAGACTGTGGCACTTTCGCGTTCTCCCGTTTGGACTGTGTAACGCCCCCGCCACCTTCGAGCGGCTGATGGACAGGGTGCTGGCAGGGACCTCGGAAAGCAGCTGCATGGTCTACCTGGACGATTTACTTGTCCACGCCCCCAACTTTGATGGTGCAGTGGCTAACCTGCGCCACGTCTTTGAGGAGAGCAAACCTGTGGCTGAACCCTGCCAAGTGCACTCTCCTGAAGCCGGCAGTGAAATTTTTGGGCCACATCGTCAGTGGAGAAGGCATCGCTACCGACCTGGACAAGGTGAGAACGGTCCTGGCCGGCCCCACGGTCTACAGCGGAACTCCGCAGTTTCCTGGGGCTGGCTTCCTACTACTGCTGGTTTGTCCGGGGCTTTGCGGATGTGGCTGCACCACTTCATCGCCTGGTCCAGAAGAGGGCGCAGTTTCATTGGGAGAGTGAACACCAGGGGGCATTTGACAGGCTCTGCACCGCACTCAGCTCAGCCCCAGTCCAAGTATGTCTGGACCCCTCCCTTCCCTTCACTGTGGACACTGAAACCAGCATCACCAGCATTGGGGCTGTACTGTTGCAGTCGCGCTCGGGAGGGGAGTGTGTGATCACGTATTTCAGCCACTGCCTCAGCAAGCTGGAGCGAAACTACTGCGTAACTCGGCGCGAGCTGCTGGCAGTGGTGAAAGGGCTGTGCCACTTTCTCCCTACCTTTACAGCCACTGCTGACCACGCTTCTCTGACCTGGCTCCTGAACTTCAGGGAGCCGGAGGGGCAGGTAGCAAGCTGGTCAGAGAAGTTGCAGTCATTTGACTTTGCGGTTCAGCAAAAAGGGGGGGCGGCTGCACAGCAACGCTGATGCCCTGTCACAGCGCCTGTGTCCAGGGACATGTGCACACTGCCAGAGTGCCTGGAGGGGAGGACAGCTGAAACAAAGAGCACGGTGGTAGAAACAACGCTGGGATAGAGCGTGGAGGAGGAGGCTGCGACAACACAGGAGGTGGTCCCCTCCAGTGAGCTACACTGCCCGGAGGAGGTGGACATTGTGCAGGCCCAATCAAGTGACAAGACTCTCAGTATGCTATGGGATTAGCTGCTGAGAGGCATGAGACCTGGAGGGGAGGAGCTGAGAGCACAGGGATTGGCCATGAAGGCGTACTGCTCTCAATGGGACAACCTGGCCGTTTGCAGTGGACTGCTATTTCGGGGATGGCAGAGCCCGGTGCCAGACGCTGTGGCAGTTACTTGTTCTGGACACCCTGAAGGACACGGTACTGCGCAGTGTTCACAGCCCTCTGGGATTGGCAACTTCGGAGTGGCAAAGACACTGGCGGCTGAGGCACCGCTTTTATTGGCTGGGTTGCCGCACAGACGTGGAGATCCATGTCCACTGCTGTGACTCCTGTGTGTCTCAGAAGGGCCTGCACCCACACTCCCAAGCTCCGCTACAGACTCTCCAGGCCGGGGCCCCCATGGAACAAATGGGGGTGGACATTCTGGGCCTGTTTCCCACCACCGACACAGGGAATCGCTGCATCATCGTGACCATGGATTACTTCACGAAATGGCCTGAGGTATATGCAGTTCCTGACCAGAGTGCAACCGTCACGGCTGGCAAACTCGTACAGGAGTTCTTTTTCTGGTTTGGTGCGCCCGTGGAGCTACACAGCGACTGGGATCAACATCTCCCCACGATCTTGTGGGCCTACAGGACCGTGGCCCAGGAGTCCACAGGCTATACTCCAGCAATGCTGATGCTGGGTGAGGAGCTACACACGCCAGTGGAACTGGTGTTCGGGTGCGCTCCCAGGTCTAAACCAGCATCAGCACCGGAGTACATTCGTGAGCTACGGAGGCACATGGATAACACACACCAGATGACCTGGGAGCACCTGGCCACAGCAGGACTATGGCAGAAGAGGGCGTATGATACCTTTTCCTGCAGTGGACCTCTTAAGCCAGATGACTAGATACGGCTGTAGAACCCATCCCGCCGTAAGGGATTGTGCCTGAAGCTCACGGTATTGTGGCAGGCACCGCATCTGGTGTTGGACAGGTTGAGAGATATTGTGTACAGGGTGCGTGTGGGCCCTGGGGATCGTGCAGTGATTGTGCACAGGGACAGGTTAGCCCCCTACTGCCCCAGGGCTCCACAAACCACTATGGATGAGCCTGTTGCGGGGCTGCCTTCTCCAAGGCAGAACGTTTTATGGCGGCCAGTAGGCTTGGAAGTGGGGTGAGTACTACTGGGGCATGAGAGGTGTCCATTTGATGGGCGTCAGCATACTGTTTGGGGACTGAGTCTTTGAAGGGGTGAGTACCTTCACTGCAGTGCAGGGAAGGGCGTTGGGGGTGGACGCCACCTGGAGAGGACAGCACATCCGGGTGATGTGTGTCTACGCTCTAGCGGAGGTCTTGTCGCACATTTCCTTTGTGTCACCAATAGACACTTAATTTGAGCAGGTGATTTTAACACCTTTTAGGAAGGTAAGGAGGATGTCAGTACTAAAGACTTTAAAAATTTTATCTGCAGTTTCAACCTTACTGACGGTTTTAAATTTTGCAACCCTACAGATCTGGGACTAACCTGACATAACAGTCATGGTGCCAGCAGCCGACTCGGCTACATTCTGGTCCCAACCCTATTGTTTTTACCAGAACCTTTTTGTCTCCACGATGGTTCTCTGACCACATGTCATTGTAGGCCAGTTTTCTTTCATGCCCCTATCTTTGGTAATTAGCGATCCGGGACGCGATCACCTGGGTCAAGGACAGAAATGTCCCTCTGGTGCTGGTGCGCCTAGACCAGGAAAAGGCGTTTGACTGGGTAGACCACCACTTTCTGGCCAGGGTTTTGCGCAGGTTAGGTTTTGGCCCCAGATTTTTAGGATGGATAGAAACACTGTACGTAGAGATTGGAAGCTGTGTTTCCATCAATGGCTCCCTCAGCAAGGTGGTGCCCCAGGCTAGTGGAGTGAGGCAGGGGTGCCCTCTCTCCCCGCTTCTCTACGTGCTCTACATAGAGCCTCTGGCAGCTGCCATCAGAGCCGACCCAGAAGTAGATGGGTTGCTCCTGCCGGGAAGTCATGATAAGGTGGTGAAACTGGCCCAGTACACAGATGACACCACGTTGTTTGTATGCTAGGACCGATCTCTTGGCCACATCTTGGATTTGGTTCAGGTGTTCGTAGTAGCCTCCGGAGCTGCATTGAACCTTGGCAAGTCGGTGGTCAAGTGCTTTGGCACCTGGAAGGCCAGAAGGGACATGGCTGGAGGTCTCACCCTCGAGGATGGCCCCTTAAAGGTACTGGGGGTCTACTTCTTAGCAGAAGGTGCTGCCTCAGTAAACTGGAAAAAGCGTTTGGCTAATGCAAGATGTAAGATGGGGCTGTGGAAGACCAGGCCCCTGTCCTTCATTGGCAAGGTATTAGCCCTGAAAGCGGATATTCTTCCTACTCTCCTCTACCTTGCCCATGTTTACCCCATGCCCCGCTACATGCGACGTGGCCTCACTAGAGATATGTTCAATCTCGTCTGTGGGGGCAGGTACGAGTATGTGAGTAGAGAGGTTATGTATCTGGGCAAGTACAAAGGGGGCAGGGATGTTCCTGATTTCCCTCTTAAACTTGACTGCCTGTTTTTCTCAGCTCTGTGCACGTCTGGCGGCTCCCCTGGAGTACCCCATCAATATTTCCTACAGTTGTGGCTGTCCTGGCCCATGCATCAGCTAGTCAGCGGCTGGTCTAACTCCTGCCCCAAGGCCGAGACGCTGCCAAGCCACCACTTCCATGCGGTGAGATGGAGTAAATCTCTTTCGGCAGGCCTTCAACCAGAGACCCTCTCTAAGCATCGTGTCCTGTATAAGGCCGTGCTAGAATAGAGAGGCGCTCGTGCTTGTTTGGGCTTGGATGAGGAGCAGTGGTCTAGGATTCAGCCTAAAGGCTTGAATCATCGGCTGCAAGACCTGAACTGACACTGCATTCATCGCAAGTTGCCAGTCATGGATGTCCTGTATAGACATAAGCTCACCAGGCACCCAGGCTGCCCCAGACCCAATTATTCAGATGACAAAACTGTCGAACATGTGTTTTGGGCCTGTGGGTTTGCGCAAGGTGTCTGGAGACACGTAGCTCGTCTGTGCAGGAAGCTAGATCCGCAGTTTCTGGTGACCCAGGCAAAGGTGATGAAGGGGTGGCCTCACGATGCTTAGACTCCCTCTCTGTCCCAGATGTGGCTGCTAGTCAGCGTGACCAAGTGTGAGCTTTGGAAGGCGAGGACAGCGCTCATCCAAAGGGGGACAGACTTGAGCACCTGGGGTTTATATGAAAAGGTCTGTGCTGATCCGAATTTTAGGATGGAACAGGACGTCACTTGGTAGGGCTTTCACGCAGCAAAGAAGAGGTTGAAGGGCCTCCTCAAGCTGTATGTCCTGTTGATTTCTTAAGGTGACACAATGTTTTATTTCCAAAAAGAGGTGGAGCACTACTGGTTGAGTACACATCTCATGGGTGTGTCGGAGGTCTTTTGTGACGCGTGCCCTTTGGTGCTCCACAAGAACTGGATCACTTTCCTTTTTAAACCTGTTTTTAGCCAGTTGGAGTATAAAAAGGTATTTTTCAACTATTTATTATCAGGCACAGCCACACTGATCTGTTTTAAGGTCAAGATAAAAATAATGAAGGATTTTAAAACTACATTTTCAAATGTCTATTTTATTCTATTGTATTATTCTTGTTCTTATCCTTCAGTTGTCTTGTATTATTTATTTTGTTGTTGTATTGCATTTTACCCATTATTGTATTTTATTAATAATTGTAATAATTATCAATAAATGTATGCCGGAATGATGAGGGACGAATGCCCGGTAGTGGATTCACTCTGGAGAGATCTTTCTGACCGGTTGAAAAAAGAAAAAAAAGTTAAAATGTTCAAGTGTCTTTCTCAGGGCAGTTCATAATAAAAGACAGCTGGCTGACAAACATCTGCGTGATGGCTGGTATACGCAGCTACAATATAAATATGTATTTATTCCCGAATTAACGTATTTATTTAATTCTGTTTTACTTCGCGTTTTTTCCTTATTAGTTATTCGCCCAAGTTGACACCAAAATGACTGTTAGCAAGGCAAAAGCAAAGTAGAAAAAAAATACCGATGGCTGTTTTAAAGTTTCACATTCACAGATTTATAATCTAAAATCTTTTGGGAAAAATTAGAAGTAAACATAGAATCAACAATTAATGAAATATACCTTTTGATTTTAAAAGAAAAATGTCGAAGATACTTACATCGACGATGACAATATATTGTTGGGTGACTACTAGAAAATATAACTGCTAATCAATTCAACATCAAGAATACGAAATAATTGTATTTATTATCAGCTCGTGGACCATTATTTTGTGAATGTGGATTATAAAAGCTTTATTTACGCAATTATTTCAAGAAATTGGTGACATGGTACGAACATAAATACATAGCGTTTTTTTTAATCTACCGATATAACTCATAAAAACAGTGTACATAAACGAATACTAATGCCAGTTTTCAGCACAATGTTTATTAAACTACACGATTGTGAATTCTGGCCTTCTTAGTATTTTTAAACGTTAGCACGCGTTTTAGCACCTTTGCAGACTTATTCTTGTTTAAGCCTTGTGTGGTCTTCATATTTTTGTTATTCAGCCAGTGTTCGTGGGTCTGGTGGACCTGTTACATTTTTGGGTTTTTAATTCAACACAATCAAACAATTTTATGTTAAAATACTCGACAGATGTTTACTTAATCCTGATTACATACAATATATAAACAGCATATATGGTTAAAATATGTACTGTAAGTGTTTGTATGTACAAGCATCCATGTCTACTGCACACACAAAAACAAGTTTGTCATTTGTGTTTCGTTTGTGCTGGTTTGTGCCATTAAAATTTTCATTTGCTACTACAGTTTTTAGATATTAAACAATATTTCATAGGTCATTCAGAGGCCCCCACCTACTCAAGATTGAACAAAAATGGTCGCATCTGTTTGTGCCTGCCATGGTTTTTTAGATATTACTAGTTTTATTTTAAGGCAATTACATCACCAGTCCCCCAACCTGCTCCCATTTACCTCCATCCCATCAATCCATTCATTTGCTTAACTGCTATATCCAATTAATGGTAATGGGAATCCTGGAGCCCACCCCAAGAGGCACAGAGCACAGTGCAGGGGACACCCTGGGTGGGGTGCCAATCCACCACAGTCCAAATTAACTCAATTTGAATTTATAACACAAGCTTTTGCTCAGAAGTTTTAAAGCAGTAAATGGCTGACCTGCTTTAATGTCATTGCTTACCATTGAGTATACACTGAAAAAAGCAGCCTATAGAATGTATTCAAATGTGAGGTTACAATTTGCATTCAGTGTGTTTGCATATAGTTCACCCCATATTTTGAGTCAAAAGTACCTCTATTTAACAGCTATGACACATTAAAATAAATTTGGTAGTCTGCCTAACATGTTATTTATAAATACTGAGTTACATTAACTCTTGGTAATAGGCAATGCTCCTACTTATTATTAATTAATCAGTATGACTTCTTAACCGTTATTTAGTCAATGAAGATTAGTTTTATGTAAAAACTGAGATGAAAAAGACAGTATTGATTCATGTCAATTTTTATTCAACCATTTGTTCCAAAAAACAATCACACACCACTTAGACACAACCAGAACAGAAGTAACATCTGATTCAATGCGTGTGTTTCTGATTAGGCGCTAAGATAAAAACAACAAGCAAAAATGCTCAAAATCAGTCGCAGTGTCAATGCCCATTCAAACTTGGGTAATGCAAGGAAATAGTTTGTGCTTGAACTTCTGAACAAACAGTTCATTCCATTAGCTTACCTTTGAGGCTGTGGTTCTTCTTGAGCAGCTTTGCTCCATCACGCTTCAAAAAGAGAAAGCCACTGTGATTACCCTTTGTGTAATGTGTGCCAACAGGGCACATGCTTGAAAGGTAGACTCCCTGCAGTGGTATTCAAACTGTGAGAGTTGTCTGATCCTATAGTGGTCACCTTGTCTGTTATTGAACTTTAGCAATATACATGCCACGATGCCACTGTAGAGAACTGACTTCTAGAATGTGGGTCTTTTCTTACGTACCTCTTAGGCTCAACCAGTTAGAGATCACCTTCATATCACAGGACCAGTGAATAACTTTTATATAGTTCAGTTATTTTCTTGCATGCCAGACAGTGCAGAATAACCATTTATTTATTTAAATGCTTTTAATTATTATTTTTTTTGGTGCTGCAATCACCACAGTAACCCCAGTATTGGTAACAGTGTAAATACAATATTCACAGTTTTATTGTAACAGTGTAAATACAATGTTCACAGTAATTCAAAAGTAGAAAAGTAAGAGCAATTTCAAACACCTATCTTACATTTCAAGAATACACTTATTGAGCTCTTCCTGATACTTTAAACTGACAACAATACCACCAGAATTAAAAGAAATCATTAAACTAATTTGGTGTATGACTGATGTCACATTTGTGGGACTGTAGTTAAATGCCTGTGGTTTTCAGGGGTTTAAACCTGAGCTGGTTTAAATCCTGTCTGTCTGATAGGACCTCATCAGTCAGTTTAGGTCAATTCTCCTTTTTCAGGCTACCCTCACTTGTGGGGTACCACAAGGGTCCATTCTTGGTCCCATTCTCCTTTCATTATATATGCTGCCACTGGGATCCATTCTGAGCAAGTATCACATCTCCTTTCACTGTTATGCTGATGACACACAGATTTATTTGCCCTTAAAGCAACATAGTGCTAAGAATTCAATTAGCCCTCCTGGCCTGTCTAGATGATATCAAAGCTTGGATGTCCTTAAACGTTCTGAAATTAAATGAAAACAAAACTGACATTATGATTTGTGGGCAAACCAACAGACTGGGCTCTCTCGATTGTGACTTTGTTGCAGTAATGCCCTTCTGTAAACCCTGTGTAAGAAATTTAGGGATGATATTTGACAACGACCTTAAATTTGACAGATAAATTTGGTTGTCAAATCATACTTCTTTTAGTTTTAACTAAGTGTAAGCCTTTTTTTTCCTTTACAGACTTTGAAAAGTGATCCTTGCCTTTATTTCTTTTTATTTCAATTAC
This sequence comes from Chitala chitala, assembly GCA_025773905.1. Classification (NCBI taxonomy): domain Eukaryota; kingdom Metazoa; phylum Chordata; class Actinopteri; order Osteoglossiformes; family Notopteridae; genus Chitala; species Chitala chitala. The sequence goes on from JABJVR010001106.1 coordinate 13,640, forward strand.
TGTAATTCTTTGTATGCAGGAATCAAGTCCTCACTCTCCCAGCTGCAGTTGGTCCAAAATTCTGCAGCTAGACTTTTGATGAGCAGTTACAAACATGATCTCCCCTATCCTAAAACGTCTCCACTGGCTCCCAGTTCAGTTTAGAATTTATTTTAAAATTCTTTTAATGCTTATTTTTAAGTGTCTTCGTCGCTTGGTGCAATTGTACCAATCAGAATTTTTACATCCACATTCCCCTCATGGGTCACTTAGATTTTCTGACCAGCTGCTCCTGTCTTCCCAGGTTGACACCGAAACTAAAAAGTGATTGAGCTCTTGTGATTTTTGCACCAAACCTTTGGAACAGCAAATAAATAAACTAGAATAATAAAATAAACATTTACAGGGTTTAACATCAGAAAGCTACACCAGGTATTGCAAAGAGTTTTTTCCTCTGAGAGAGTGATGAGAAGCACAGAGCAGGTGTAGTAGCTTCATGGAGCACATCTTACCTATTGCTAGGAAATTGTAAAAATGCAGAAACGCCTCTTTAATTTCTTGAGAAAAGGCACTTCTGGAGCCAGAACTTCTGCCGCTGGAAGTCAGTGGAGAGAGAGCACATGTAACACTGCCTGATTTGAAACATTTTCCTTCACAACTGTTACGATGATACTGTGGATACAGATTCGACAGAGGTGGTGGGTCACACTGTCGTGGCTTACTTTTCGCAGGGAGATTGACATTTTGCTGTGGTGTAGAGCTGATGTTCAGGTTCTTTGAGCTGCTGGGTCATGATGATCTTGACTGCAGCCAGGGGTGTTTCTCCATCTGTTCTAGAGTGGGCTGGGCTATTGCCTTTATTTTTCATAGACCACTTAATAATAAGGTGCCGACAGTCTTTTGGAAAACATGACACAGGACTGTCAATGGTCAGAGCAGAATGGTTCCAGTTTGTAAGTGCACAATCCTGTTGAACAGCTCACTCGCCAGATGAGACCCACTTTGGAAAACGTATGGACCTTTTGAATAGCAACTTTCTTTCCCTGGAGGGGAGCTTGCTGCACACCAGCCTATACAGGATGACACCTGTAAGACCAGAGTGCCAGGCCTGGCTAGATATTGTCTCTTGGTGAACCATTCTGTGGGGGTGAATTCAGGGGTCCCTATGAGACAGAGAGAGAGAGAGACACTAGCTGGTAACTGTTATGTCAGCAAAACATTGCTAAACCAGAGAGGGTCAGGAAAGACAGAACCATGTCATGGTTCATCACTATTCCATTACAAACTGTTCTTACAGAGTTACGGTGTCCCATTTATACAGCTGGATTGAAAAGGTGAGGCTTTTCAACATTTACACTAACTGCTGCCCAGATAAATGGGATTAGCTCAAAGTTTCCAAAATGCTCTTTACCAACCTGCAAAGTAGTCGTATGCTGTGTCCTGCAGCAGGTCCCCGTAGCCGAAGTCAATCAGTTTTATCTGCAGGGTGTCTGTCTGCACCAGGATGTTCTCAGGTTTTACATCTCGATGCAGCACGTTACGATCCCTGCAGTGGCGTAGGACCTGAATGAGTTGTTTGAGGATGTCTTGTCCAACAGGCTCAGTCAGGTAGCCGCCCTTCTTGATGGTGTAGGACTCTAGGTCCCGGCATGGCTCTGGCTTTTCAAGTACCATCACACACTGGTAGGCCAGGTCAAAATAGTCCAGGAGCTTGATGACATTTGGGCAAGCAGGTTCTGTGTTTACCTGCTTCATAAGGGCCACCTCTACCATTAGTGGCCCCCCTAGGCCAGGCTGTGGGGTGTCCAGATGTTAAACAGGTTACCACAAACACAAGTAGCCATACACCACCCAAATCACTGTTAAAACTTAGCATCTTGTATATGTAGTGTCTTAAAGTGTAAGTCTTAAATTTCTAGTTTCACACATTGACAGACAGGCGTTCAGCTGAAAACACTTATGATATCCAGTTGTTCCAAGTCCTCAGGATCTGACACATATTTCAGGGCCACCTTTAAACAAATTAGAATGTAGATGAGCGATTTCTGCTGCCATTTCTGTGACTGCTGATATATAACAAATAACCGAAAAGCTTTAAAGACTTTCATAATAGGAAACGAGAACAGAGAAGGACTGTTGTCGGATGCAGTTTCCCAGGCAAGTTGCTTTTGGTTATTATTCTGTGTGATCTACAGTTGTATTAATCCTGTTTCAGTGTCACTGATAATGGTAAATCGTGTTTGTATATTATAGATTGATTAAAACATCTGGGTCCGTTTTAGGCCAATCACTTTTCCCGCCAAAACTCCAGGGCAACACAGGACGCCCTGGGACACATGGCACCATATAGTGTTTAATAAGAACATTTATTTAATTTGATTAAATATAATCAGTCAAAGAACTATGAAATGATAAAATCAAAACCAATTTCACATTCTTTTAGCAATGACTGGTATACAGCTTCAAAGACGGAGGTGGGCCTTATTTGACACACATCTTCGAAATACACACTACCCGACAAATGGTACCGTATTCTCACATGGAAAGGACCTAAAAGTGATTCTGCTTGTAATTAAGTTTCAACAAAGTATTTTACAGAACTGTAGTAAAGTAGAACTAGGGCATGAAAGTTCAAAGATTAAGTAAAAAAAATTAAGTAAAATTTTATCGTTTTACATATAATCGTTACCTTGTGTAGGATCCTGGTTCTCGTTGTTTATGGAGACGCGAAGAATGAATTCATAGCAGTCGTAAAGACCCATTTTTGACCGTGCTTGTAACAGCATCCAGAAATCTGAATAGTGTTTGATTTGATTCAAACATACAAATATTTAACCTTACATTGTCCCTAAAAACCACTTAAATATAAATGACATTTGGTTGCACTTGATGTCACGTGTTGGTGCCTTGAGATTCCATTAAATTGGTTGTATTGCTGTAGACCATTAATGTTGAACATTTATTGTGTTTATTAATGAAGTAACAGAAATTGACCTAAGGGCACTGTAGGAAGGCCCTCGGGTGGGCAGGTGGCGCTGTTCACACGTGTGTTGTGGGCTGTACAGTGCGGTACACAGCCGTCCCAGGACCAGACATGCACACTGAGCTTATCCACAGAAGTTGCACATCATTTATGTCAAGCCGAACAATTTGTTGCTTGCAGTGGATGAAATGTACAGCTTGCTGCCTTCATAATAATTGTTTGTTCTGTTTTAAGCCTCAATAAAATTGTCCAATGTGTGGTCTGTATCTTTCTCATATGCTTCTACATGGACTGCATATGCCCCGCGCATCCCATGTACACATGCTGTCTCTGTGCTCGTGGTAGGTCACGTGTGCGCACCTGATCATGTCGCCGTTCTTACGCTATAAGCCCTGCGTGCCTTCGTTTGATCGCCGGCTATTGTACACGCATTTCTATCAGATCCGTGGGTTGTGGTTATACTTGTGTTCTCTGGTGTCTTGATTTATTGTACTTATGCTTATGGTTTTCATCTTGTGTTACTGTTGGAGGTCTCTTTTCTGTTTTTAGTGTGTAGGAGTTTTGATGGGAAATAAGTGCAGGAGGCGGGAATTTAATTAACAAACCTGAAACCAGGAACTTTCATGACGTTTTATAGAGAGAAGTCAACGGCACAAAGTGCCTGACGTCATAAACTGCCGCCTTCCTCAAAAGGGGCATTAGGCTTGGTGAGGTCAGTTCCGTGGTAACTGCCACACACGCTCTCCCAGAACTCACCAAGACCTACAAATCTACATGTTGAGGAGGCCGCATGACCTGGCCAAAACAGCTCCAGAAAAATGGGCCTGGAGCAAGAGGGTCAGACGGACCCACCCTAACAAGGCCAGGAGAAGAGGCAAGGTCACATGGAGGTGTCCACGTTGCCACAACTGGCACATCAAAGTCCAGATGGGCAGGCTTCAAGTGGTCCACTGAAACCTGATCAGGCTTTCCGCCAATGTCCAGCACAAAGAGAAGAAAAACACATTGCGCATCCTGCAAACCAGGCAGAATATAAGAACGCGGCAAACCGTGTTGTGTTGTGGGCACAATGTGGAGTGGTGAGTGTCAAACTCACCCTTAGCCACAGCGAAATTTTCAGGGTCTAGACGCCTAGCACGTGCATGGACCAGCGGTGGTGATGTGGTGCTCCACTCCGTGCTTGGGAATGACAGACGTGAATGTTGGCTCAGTTAATTGAGGAAAGTCAGCCAGCAGATATGAAAAAATATCAGAGGGAGCAAGAGTGCTAGACAGCCTCGAACAACTGGCACCACTGAGCGAGCATGGGAGAGAGCTGAAGGTCTCAGCATTGACGAGACACAGGTTTTTCACATCAACAAGGAGACTGTTGGCACAAAGGAAATCTGTGCCCAATAAGGGGATGGAAACGTTGGCCAGCACAAAGTCCCAGATGAAACGTTGCCCTCCAAAGGACAAAACCACATGCCGCTTCCCAAAAGTTGGAATGGAGCTGCCGTTAGCTGCTTCAAGGGGTTGTCCATTCGCCCCTGTCCACCGGTCAATGTTAGAAGCAGGCAAAACACTGAGTTGTGCCCCTGTGTTGCAGAGGAAGATGTTTAAATGTTCTCTGCCTGTGCAGGTGGCATCTTGCTGTCTGCTTATACGGAACAGAGTATTCGATGAAGCAGGTCACTGTCCTACCCTAGACAGAATGAAATTAGAACATGATATCAAAACCTGCAACATTACTTATCAATCTGGCCACCTAACATTTGAAAACAGTTATGCTACATGAAAAACAAACGTATCTTTTTGGTGCTGAGGGGTCTTCATAGTACATTGTCATAACTTACAAATTACTGTTAAATATTTATGTTATTCTTTCAAAGGAACATAAAAAACTCATTTTCAGTTAAATGATATTTATAGATGTAGAAATACTGTTGTAACACTTTTGAAGCAGATATTAAAAGATCTCATATACTCACCTTCAAGTCCTCAGAATTCAGAGTCAGATCTGTGATGTGGAGCCGGTCATATCCGCAGGCACTTCTTAAGCTGTGGGCTGTCTCTGTCGTCATCTTCAGGACAGTGGAACCTTGGATTGCGAGCATAATTTGCTCCGCGACAGTGCTCGTAATCCAAAACGCTGGTATATCAAAGCGAATTTTCCCATATGGAAATAATGTAAAGTCGGACGATCCGTTCCATGTTCCATGAAAATATTCATATAAAAATAATTTTTAATGGTATTTTATGTACAAATTATTGTCCCTAATATCAGAAACAAAAAATGATTAATACACAATATAAAGTAAAAATAAAACGCCTGCTCTTTACCTTTGAAAAGACTCTTGGCTGAAATGTAAACAACAGTATTACACAACAACAGTACTGCACATGTAGTAGTGAACTGTAAACACTGTTCTTTGTTCTGTGTAGTAGACTGTTGTAGCTGTGAGCAGGTAGTTCCGTTTGTCAGTTTTTTTTAAGTTTCCTGTCAGATTAAGAGCAGCCACAGCTCTGGGGAAAAACTGTTCCTAAATCTGGTTGTGTGGGAATAGATGGCTTTGTAACGCCTGCCTGATGACAGCAGTTCAAAGAGGTGATGGCCAGGGTGAGTGGAGTCTTTGCACATGTTGTTTGCTCTCTGGAGACACTGTGTTCTGTAGATGTCCTCTAGCGCTGGGAGTTGAGTCCCGATGATCCTTTGAGCGTTGGAGATGTCATGTTGAAGTGCTTTCCTGTCTGCTGTGGTGCAGCTGACATACCACGTAGAAATGCAGTATGTCATGATGCTCTCTCTATGGAGCAGCCGTAGAAAGTTACCAGCAGTTCTGCTGGCAGTCCAGCTTTCTTCAGTGTCCTCAGGAAAAACCACCTCTGCTGTGCCTTTTTTATTTGTGTAGTGATGTTTGTGGTCCAAGTGAGGTCCTGTGCAATGTGGACTCCTAGAAAGCAGATCCTGGAAACCCTTTCTACTCTCTTTCTGTTGACTGAAACGGGACATGTTCAGACAGATTGTTCTCCAAACACCATTCCACCAAGTTCTGTATCTCTGCTCTGTAGGCTGATTCATCATTTTCGGTGATCAATCCCACTACAATTGTCATCCGCAAACTTCACTATAGTGTCAGATGCAGGAACACAGTGGGTGAAGAGGGAGTACAGGATGGGGCTGAGCACACACCCCTGTGGCATACTAGT